>JAKJMR010016124.1:0-13212 GCA_024449315.1 Daboia siamensis
AAGTCCTAAATATTAAATCAATTAATATCTTTTAAAGTCTCCCTTTATGGAGTTTGCTTTGAGGATCAGAGGTCTGAAAGAAAATCCACAAGAAAATTTGGAGGAAATAGTGACAAAAGCTGTGGCGCCTATTTTGGGTTGGTGAGTTGAAGATGTTAAGGAATTTGTTGTGCAGAGGTCTCCTTGTGCTACCAAGGAGTTGCACAGACAAGGAAGGGTACTGAGAGCAGTAAGAGTCACACAGTAACCACAAGAGTACACTGAGTTGTAAAAGCAAAAAGTAGTTTACTTTGAGGTGGTGTAAAAACAAAAATGCACAGTCAAAAATAAACAGTCCAAGTAGCAATCCAAAGTCTTCTTACCGGTCCAGAGGTCAATACACAATAGCAACAGTAATAGTAGAGAGCAGTGAATTCAGAGAGAGAAAGAAGCTACGTTACTAGCTCCCTCTTATGGCCATGAGAACACTTACACACCCATTGGCCAATTAACATCTTAAAGACATAACATCATGGTTAATATATTTTCAACACAACATTGTAGGCTAACACCATATGCCTAACAGAAGATGTTATATTGGAAATAGATAAAATATTTCGCGTCAACTCTTGGATTGCTAGGCAAAGAAAATTGCCAAGGGATGTGGTTGTTTATTTTACAAAGAGAATGATCAGAAATGCAATTATTCAAGCTTTTTATAACAACAGATTTAAAGTGGCTGATCAAGAGGTTTTAATTCTGAAAGAAATTCCACCAAAAATTTTAAAAAGGAAAGAATTTGTTTTTCTTGCAGATGAATTAAAAAAATGACAGATTCAGTTTAGATGGGAGATACCAACTGGGATAGTGGTGAATTATGTTGGCACAAGGTATCGTCTTAATACAGTTCTTAAGGCGCGAGACTTTTATTGTAATATACTGAAGGCAGGCTCACCGCCATCCCCAGAAATCAAAAGGAGAGAGGAAAAAAGAAGTGCAACAGACACAATTGGAAGGTACACAGCGAGAAGAAGAAATCACCTCGCTGATTTCAAAAGAAGTACAGCAAACTTTGGAAATTGCACAGCCCTTGGTCCCATTAGAAGATCCAAGGGCTCAAAGAGTGACAAGAGCTGCGACTAGACGCAAGGAGCAACAACAACAACAACAGAAACAATATTCTACAATTACAACTCAAGAAGGAAGTGTGTAGTGGGGTGCCCCAGGGCTCTGTTCTGGGCCCAGTGCTCTTCAACATCTTCATCAATGATTTGGATGAGGGGATAGATGGGGAACTCATCAAATTTGCAGATGACACCAAGCTGGCAGGAATAGCCAATACTCCAGAAGATAGGCTTAAGATACAGGAGGATCTGGACAGACTCGAACACTGGGCACTATCTAACAAAATCAAATTCAATTGTGAAAAAAGTAAGGTTCTGCATTTAGGCAGGAAAAATCAAATGCAGAGGTATAGTATAGGTGGTACCTTGCTCAATAGTAGTAACTGTGAGAGGGATCTCGGGAGTCCTAGTGGACAATCACTTAAATATGAGCCAGCAGTGTGCTGCAGCTGCCAAAAAAGCCAACACAGTGCTAGGCTGCATTAACAGAGGGATAGAATCAAGATCACGTGAAGTACTAATACCACTTTACAATGCCTTGGTAAGGCCACACCTGGAATACTGCATCCAGTTTTGGTCACCACAATGTAAAAAAGATGTCGAGACTCTAGAAAGAGTACAGAGAAGAGCAACAAAGATGATTGGGGGACTGGAGGCTAAAACATATAGGGAACGGTTGCTGGAATTGGGTATGTGTAGTTTAATAAAGGGAAGGGTGAGGGGTGACATGATAGCAGTGTTCCAATATCTCAGGGGCCGCCACAAAGCACCTGAAAGCAGGACAAGAAGCAACGGATGGAAACTAGTCAAGGAGAGAAGCAACCTAGAACTAAGGAGAAACTTCCTGACAGTTAGAACAACTAACCAGTGGAACAACCTGCCTCCAGAAGTGGTGAATGCTCCAACACTGGATGTTTTTAAGAAGACACTGGACAGCCATTTGTCTGAAATGGTATAGGGTTTCCTGCCTTAGCAGGGGGTTGGACTAGATGACCTCCAAGGTCCCTTCCAAATTATTATTATTATTATTATTATTATTATTATTATTATTATTATTATTATTATTGTTGTTGTTGTTGTTGTTGTTGTTGTTGTTATTGTTATTGTTATTATTATTAATCTACTAATACAGAAGCAGTGGGAGGAGCGAGACCAAAGAAGCAGATGTTTGTGAATCTGCAAGATACGCTCCTGGATTAAAATTTGGTGGAATATGCAGAAGATATTTAAGAAAAAGATAAGGTTTACCCCACAGTTATTTTTATTGGGTATTATTACTGATTGTACGGTTATAGAAACTAAATTGATGTTGAATTTAATTACGGCAGCAAGACCTTTGGTTTTGCAATATTGGAAGAAGGAGGAACTGCCTACTATAGAAGAGTGGACTTTAAAAGTTTCAAACTTGGCAGAAATGGCAAAAATTTCAACATACCTGAAAGAACAGTCGCAACAGAGATATATTTCGGAATGGAGAAGATGGATTGAATATATTCAGAATAAATATGGGACTAAAAAATTTCACCTAGCATATGAATGAATATTAGAATTATAAGATGTACTATTATTTATCTATGTATAAGGGGAGTTAAAGTGCGATAGGATTTAAAGTGTATTCATAGTTGGTTAGCATATTTTAGTTTAAGCTTGTTAGAGGCAATACCCTGCTTTCAGCTCTGGGAAGTCGGGGGGGGAAGGGGGGGAGGGGGGAGGGGGGATGTGGGGGGGATGTAAAAGTTTTCAATAAAAAAAATATATAAAATTACTAAATCAAATAAAATTAGATTTGGAAAAATGGAAAAACTTACAACTATCAGTGTTAGGAAGAATAGCTACTGTGAAAATGAAAATGAATATTTTATCAAAACTTTTTATTTCAAACAGTACCTATAAAAATAGAGAAAAAGGTTTTTTGATGATTTGAATACACTGATCTCAAAAATTATTTGGCAAGGAAGGAAAGCCAGAATTAAATTGAAAATGCTACAAGAAGCTAAAGAAAATGGAGGATTTGGACTACCAGATTGGGTCCTATACTACTAAGCATGTGCTCTAACATGGTTAAACTGATTGTTTTATTCAAAGAGGAAAATATATTTAAATATGTGATAGAAGTAAAAGAAAGGTCTTCAGAAATGTAATATTGAAAGAGAAATTTAAAATTGAATTTGCTGCAGTGGAAATTTACTGATTGGAGAAGATGGGAAACAGGAAAGGATAGCATAAAGAAAGGATGTAAGAGAAACACATAGGCAAAAATTAGCTGAGTCTTAGAGTGGGAAAAGGAATTGAAAACAGGAAAACAAGCTGAATAAGATAAGTGTCAATGCTGCAAACATTGACATGTTTTTGCACTGACAATATAAGAGGCAGCCTTTTGCTTTAACTGTTTGGTTTTTGAATCACAAAAACACAGGTGGAATGCAACCGGATGTTTTGACAAGGTAAGGGATGGCCGCTTTGGAGGGGAAGTGAGACTTCGTGTGTTGAATGTGATTCATGACATGTAAATAGGGGCAGGAAATTCTGTGTGATGTGGTGTGTAGGGGGGAGGAGAATTCAGATTCTGGCATCCATCCATGAGTGCCGATGCTCTGTTTCTGCTCATTATAGACTTTTCAGAATAAATAATCATGCAGTACTCTTTGATATGTCTTTTTAATCGGAACCATGACATCATGCCAGAATCTCCTTTCTTTCAAACATTCTGGGGGGTCCTGAGCCCCCGCCGCTGTCTCCAGTCAGGGAGATAAGCTGGCAAAAATTCAGGGAAGAATCCTCACGATGGAAAGAGAAAGCTTGGCTGCTGGCGAATCTTTTGAAGAGGGAGTAATAGACAGCTTGCTGTGGGAAGATGAGTTTGGGCAGATCTCCAACCCACAGCAGCTAAGTGAGCCTATCTGGTCGTCAGACTGGAACCACTCCAGTGGAGACTACAGAGGCCTTGAGACTGCACTGCCAGAGCCCCCAAAAGCAAAATGGTGGAGAGCTGCCAGACCATCTCCCACTGAGAATTTGGGTGAGAGAAAAATCCTGTCTGCAGACCAGACAGCCTGCCAGCCCCAGGAGTCCCCTGCCAGGCCCTCCAGACCCACAGAGACAGAGGACCCCAGCCTGGGGACTCTGCAGCAATGGGAGGTTGGGGAACCCCCACAAGTGAAAGGCCAACAACCTCTGAGCTTGCCAAAGCTAATAGAGGCCTTGCAACAGCTGGGGGTGGTGCAGAAGCCTGGAGATCAGAAGCTGGTGGGAGGACAACAACAGCAAGGGTGGCAGCAGCAGGGCCCAAACGTGCAACCCCTGAACATACAGCAGGACCAGTGGGGCCAGCAGCAGTGGGGGCCCAGCAACCAATGATGAGCCCACCCTTCAGAGCAACCTTTCATGGGGACCCAGAGAAACTGATTTTCTTCCTCAATCAAGTACGCTCTCACTTGAATCGCTGGGCCCATCTCTACCTGGACCCAGGTGCTATGGTCGATGTGATTCCGTCCAGCCTAGAGGGAGAAGCATCCGAATGGTTGAACAGTTTATATAACGAGCAAGCCCCTGATTTGGAGGACCCCCACCTTTTCCTCCTAGGGCTGAGGGAAAGATTTGAGGACCCATCCATTGCCTTCAAAGCGGAAGAGCAAATCCACAAGATAAAACAAGCTGTCCGGCCTGCCCTGGAATACGTGCAGGAGTTTTGAAAGATGGCCGTTCGGATAGAGAGATGGCCTGAGCAATGCATAATTAATCTTTTTAGAGAAGGGTTAGACGACCACATTTCTCAGGTATGTATCTACCGAGCTGTGCCTGACCAGCTGCATGAATGGTACCAGGCAGCGGTGAAATTAGATGTTCAGCTCGCTCGCTATAAGAAGCCTCTCCTACCTGAAGCTGAGCCGAGGTCAGAACAACCTGAATGGCAATCACCCTCACAAAAATCTCCAGGTACTGTGATGGCTGAAAGACCCAGACCACCTGTAGGCCCAGCAATTAAGTGTTTCCGGTGCAGACAGCAGGGACATCGAGCAGCAAAATGCCCAGTCCCCTTCCTCCAACAGCAGAACAGACCAGGACCAGCAGTGAGAAAGAGACCTGCACAGCGGCTAATGGGAGAGAAATCCAACCGGATGACGTAGGAACCTGTTGTCTAGGTCACATTCCCCACACAGGAGGACACCGGAACTCAGACTGGATCCACCCCCGTTCTACCCTCTTTCAACAGCGATGAAGAAGGAGAGAATGACCCGATGGTGAGCCGACACATCCCACCTTTTTTATTACCTGCCAAGCTCATAATCCCTAAGTTGGGTATGCAGGCAGATTTAAAGGTGCTACTGGATGCTGGATGCTCCCGATGCATAATTAGCTGGCCATTTGCCATGAAACTGGGCGTATGAGCAAAACTGCTCTCCAAACCTGTGAGGTTCGAGCAAGCTGATGTCTCCTTGATGGGAGGGACTTTAGTCACACAATTAACAGAGCCCCTATGCTTAGAAATAGGTGAGCACTGGGAATTTATTTGCTTCCTGGTGGCCCCAAAAATGACTGGGACTGTGATCTTAGGATTAGCCTGGTTGGACAAATGGAAGCCGTTTATCTGGTGGGAGAAAGGAATGAGAACTGTGAGACTACCTATAGGACCCGATCCCCCCATTGATTCAACAGACCTTACAGGGAATTTTAGCCCACCCAATGAGCAAGCGCACATGGCTGCCTCATGGCTGCCTCATGGCCACGAGGCAAGCCGCTCATCCCCAGCGAGTACCAGGACCTAGCGGAGGCATTTAGTCAGAAAGAATGTGATACCTTGCCTCCTCATCGGCCCAATGATTGTTCCATTGAACTATTGCTGGGGGCCAAACTCCCCCAACCAAGAATATACGCTATGTCCCCCCTTGAAATGGAGGAGATGCAGCGATATGTGGATACAAACCTAGCGAGGGGATTCATTGAATGGGCCAAGTCTACTGTGGGAGCCCCTGTGTTGTTGAAAGAAAAAAAAGATGGGTCTCATCATCTCTGCATAGACTATAAGGGCCTAAATGCTGTGAGTGTGGAAAATAAATACCCTCTCCCCCTCCTGAAAGACTTACTAACCCACCTGGCAAAGGGGAGTGTCTTTGCTAATTTAGACCTGAGAGAAGCATATTACCGGGTGAGAATAAAGGAGGGGGATGAGTGGAAAAAGGCTTTCAACTGCCCCTTGGGAAGCTACCAATTCAAAGTCATGCCATTTGGACTGCAGGGGGCCCCACCTGTATTTAAGCAGTTGATTAATGAAGTCCTACATGATCATTCACAGGTGAAACTTGAAAAATTAGAATATCATGCAAAAGTTCATTTATTTCAGTAATACAACTTAAAAGGGGAAACTAATATATGAGATAGACTCATTACATGCAAAGCAAGATAGTTCAAGCCGTGATTTGTCATAATTGTGATGGATTATGGCTTACAGCTCATGAAAACCCCAAATCCACAATCTCAGAAAATTAGAATATTGTGAAAAAGTGCAATATTCTAGGCTCAACGTGTCCCACTCTAACCAGCTAATTAAGCCATAACACCTGCAAAGGGTTCCTGAGCCTAAATGGTCTCTCAGTCCGGTTCAGTAGGAATCACAATCATGGGGAAGACTGCTGACCTGACAGTTGTGCAGAAAACCATCATTGACATCCTCCATAAGGAGGGAAACCCTCAAAAGGTAATTGCAAAAGAGGTTGGATGTTCCCAAAGTGCTGTATCAAAGCACATTAATAGAAAGTTATGTGGAAGGGAAAAGTGTGGAAGAAAAAGGTGCACAAGCAGCAGGGATGACCGCAGCCTGGAGAGGATTGTCAGGAAAAGGCCATTCAAAAGTGTTGGGGACTTTCACAAGGAGTGGACTGAGGCTGGAGTCAGTGCATCAAGAGCCACCACACACAGACGGATCCTGGACATGGGCTTCAAATGTATTCCTTTTGTCAAGCCGCTCCTGAACAACAAACAACGTCAGAAGCGTCTTACCTGGGCTAAAGAAAAACAGACCTGGTCTGTTGCTCAGTGGTCCAAAGTCCTCTTTTCTGATGAGAGCAACTTTTGCATCTCATTTGGAAACCAAGGACCCAGAGTCTGGAGGAAGAATGGAGAGGCACACATTGCAAGATGCTTGAAGTCCAGTGTGAAGTTTCCACAGTCTGTGTTGATTTGGGGAGCCATGTCATCTGCTGGTGTTGGTCCACTGTGCTTCATTAAGTTCAGCGTCAACGCAGCCGTCTACCAGGAGATTTTGGAGCACTTCATGCTTCTTTCCGCAGACGAGATTTATGGGGATGCTGACTTCATTTTCCAGCAGGACGTGGCACCTGCCCACACTGCCAAAAGCACCAAAACCTGGTTCGATGACCGTGGGATTACTGTGCTTGATTGGCCAGCAAACTCACCTGACCTGAACCCCATAGAGAATATGGGGCATTGCCAAGAGAAAGATGAGAGACATGAGACCGAACAATGCAGAAGAGCTGAAGGCCGCTATTGAAGCATCCTGGTCTTCCATAACACCACAGCAGTGCCACAGGCTGATAGCTTCCATGCCACGCCGCATTGAGGCAGTAATTGCTGCAAAAGAGGCCCAAACCAAGTACTGAGTACATATGCATGCTTATACTTTTCAGAGGTCCAATATTGTTCTATGTACACTCCTTGTTTTATTGATTGCATGTAATATTCTAATTTACTGAGATTGTGGATTTGGGGTTTTCATGAGCTGTACGCCATAATCTTCACATTTATGACAAATCACGGCTTGAACTATCTTGCTTTGCATGTAATGAGTCTATCTCATATATTAGTTTCCCCTTTTATGTTGCATTACTGAAATAAATGAACTTTTGCATGATATTCTAATTTTTTGAGTTTCACCTGTAGGTACCAGGAAAGGAGATCACAAAGAAAGGATGTAAGTGAAACATGTAGGCAAAAATTAGCTGGGTCTTATAGTGGGAAAGGAAGAAGACAAGCTATAAAAACATCTGTAAGAGAAGATAACTAGCAAAACAGGAAAGAACCTATTTTTTCTAAGAGGTCATAAAAAAGGGGGGCAGAACTCAGGCAACTGAGCTTGTGCAATTAGATGATTAATATTAACAGACACACCTTGCATAAATTATCTCTTAATTTTAATGTACATGTGATGTATGATTTAGTATGTAGCAGGAAATATGTAAGAGGCGGTTGGAAAGAGTGTAACCTCATAGTACCTCAGCCAATGGGGAAAGAGGAGGGATGTGGCGGCCGGGATAAGACTATATAAAGAAGGGAATATTTTGGGCTGAAACTTTGGAGAGAACCAAGCTTTGATAGCTTCTCTCCCCCCTTAATGCAATAAAAGAAACAAAAGGCCTTCACTGTGTCTTGGCTGGTTATTGGTCAGGAGAGCTTGCCTCTGGTCATGAAGGAAAGTGGCCAGGAGCGGACAACATAAGGTCCCCCATTCCATTTCTATCAGAAGCACTCCTTGCATTTCCCCACTGCCTGGAGAACAAGCTACAAGTTGCCCCAAGAGAGTAAAAGTGGAAATTTAAAGGGACACAAACCTCCAAAGGTCTAACAGTAATATACAAAACAACAAGGCCTTATTCCAAAAGGAAATTTGGGAAATGGAGTTCATTGGCTTGTGAAAAAGCTCCTTGAAAATAATGATGATTGTTTTGCCTGGGGTAAAGTATTTTGAAATTTTTTGTGTCTGGTGTAAATGCAAGAAAGGGTGAAGAAGGCTAGTTTCTTAGTAATTAGAAGGACAATAGAAGGTGTTAAAAGAATGGAAATAATCAGATGGAAGAGAGGGAGAGAGAGAGAAAGAAAGAAAGGAGCTGTGTGAAGTTTTATGCCTGGCCAGGATGAAAGGCAAGAGCTCTGGTCTGCTATTTTGTGTGAGAGAGTTAAGTAGAAAGCTATGTATTTCTTGAGGTTCCTATAGTTTGGAAGGTGACAAGAGAGGGGAAAACCCCTCTCCAAGGGGGAAAAAATAACAGCTTTTGAAATCAGGCAATTTAGGAAAGAATTGCTCAAACTAATAAAAAATGCTATTGAAGTAGGAAAACAGGTTAGAAATGTTTTTAGGACCAATGGAATATTCATGGGGAGAAATGCAACCCATTTTTAACATGTTTACACCAGAGGACAGTGAGATGATTAGGTGACCAGCTAGGGAACAGTGTAAGAAAAAGATTTACAAAAAAATGAACATGCTGAGATCCCTGTTGCAGATGCAAAGTCGGATGGTAACAGAGTGCAGAGAGGAATGCTATGGCTGATTATAAGGGATAGAAGGTATTTAAATATGCAGTGCTTCAGAGTCTTAACATTCAGAAGACACTGTGATTAGAACAAGGCAAGGAGGAAGCATGACTGAATGGCTAGAGAAATTAAAAAGCCAACTTCAAAGTATGGACATTTGGATTCTGGTAATCCAGGACATCAAATAATTTTGAAATATCAATTTGTAGGGAAAGCGTGGGAAGATATTAGGGTAAAAATGCAGAAATTAGACACATGGAAAACTAAATCAATAGAAGATTTATTACCAGTAAGAGAGGCTCAGAAAGTATATGCAGAGAGAAGAGGAGAGAGATAAACGTAAGATAAAAATGATGGCTTAATTGGTGCAAACAGGCCAGCAAAGAGGATGGGGAGGAGTAATCAGGAAATCAGTAAGGGGTCTTGGGAGAGGTCTAGGCTGGGGGTGAGGACAGCCATTTGGCACCAGGGGATATAAACCCCTAAGGGGAAAAAAATCCCCAGTCCCTAAATAAATAAATAAATGTGCCTTTTGTAAGGAGGAAGGACACTGGGAAAATGAGTGCCCTAAGAGGAAGGAGGGGGAAGAACTAGCAAATTTGGTGAATTTTGAGGATTAGGGGTGTCAGGGGACTAATCTGTTTTCTGGTCCAGCTGTTTAGGAACCCCTGATAAACCTTAAAGGTTGGACCCCTGGAGAAGGAAAGGGTGTACTCGGTGGATTCCAAAGCCACCAGATTTATCCTAAACTATATACCTCCAGGAATGCAAATTGGGAAAGAGAAGATTAAGGATCAGGGAATTAGAGACATGTAGTAAAAGCAACAATATTTAAATCTGCGATGGTCCAGACAGTAGCAAAAGGACCTGGACTATGGTGCAAATTTGTATTGGTAGAAAGGAGCTGCAATTTGGCCAGGAGGTACTTAATTGGTAAATAGGGGGTTGTTATTATGGGGAATAAAAGAGAAATAATTGTAAATATTATGACAGGACTTGTCAACAGGTGGCACGCGTACCACCTGTGGTACATTAGAGCCTGCCAGGTGGTATGTGGCCATCCACTTTCCAGCTGATCAGCTGTTTGGCACTTCTTCGGGGCTGTCAGGGCTCAAGCGCCAGGATCAGTGCCGCTTTTCAGCTGTTCGGCGCTTCTTCAGGGCTGTCAGGGCTAAGCGGAAGCGCCAGGATCAGCGCTAGCCCTTCCCTTCTCTCTCTCTCTCTTTCTATTCATGAGGGCTTGCCCTCTTGCAGGGCTCCTGATTGGCCTTGCCCGCCCGCTGGCAGAAGCACAGCCCCATCCAAGGCACAAATGTCCAGGAAGGTACCGGTACCGGTAAGGCAATCGGCCCGCTCCTCTCACATTGCCCGCTCTGCCCGGCTTGAGCGTTGGTACTTTCAAAGGTGGCCGGTTCAAGGTCACACGGGCAGCCCTTAGCTGCTCCCCTCCCCTCCTCCAAATCAATCCCCAGGCCAGCGTGCCTGACTGAGGAATTCTGGGAGTTGAAGTCCAGAAGTCATAAAAGGGCCAAGTTTGAAGACCCCCTGCTGTATATCAATTTCACCGCATGTAAGTGCTCGCATGTGTTTGTGTGTGTGTGTGAGCAGGGATCAATGCTGCTTTCCAGGTGATAAGTGCTTCTTTGGGGCTCAGCAGATGCACCAGGATCTGTGCCGCTTTCCAGGTGATTGCTGCTTATTCGGGACTCAGCAGAAGGACCAGGATAAGAGCCAAACTCCTGGCGCTTCCGCTGAGCCCTGACAGCCCCGAAGAAGCGCCAAACAGCTGATCAGCTGGAAAGCGGATGGTCGCATACCACCTGGCGTACGCGTACCACCGGTTGACAAGCCCTGGACTAGAGGACCTCTAATGTCCCATCCAACTCTGATATTCTGTTTTTGTATGTGTGGCATGTTTCAGTGATTTTCCTTTGTATTTTAGTTTGGATTTATCCTTAATAATGCATTTATAATGTATTCATGTCAAAAAGGAACAATCCTATGATGTTTTATAGAACATCTGATAAATATGTGTCTTTGGGACTCCTTGCTACTACAAAAGTGATGATTAATGGCTGCATACTGTGTGTGTTCAATTTGTTTTCCTTTTCCTTGGAGCTAAGGAGGGGAAGGGAAATCTTTATAGAAAACTAATTTGGTTTCAGGGTTATAGCCACAGGCTGCAAGACTGGATTTGGGTTTAAATCCTGCTTTGGCTATGAGGGATGGCTGAGTGTTTTGGGGCTGGTTTATTTTTGTTCAGCCCTAGGAGGGAGGTTTTGGCAAGCCACTTCTGTAAATGTTATGGCAATTTTCCTCCTGAGGGCTGTTTCAAGTTCTCTGAAAGAAAAGTTTTGTATAAATTTTTTGTGAGATGGTCTCACGAAGTCGATGGTTCGTTAAGGAGCTTCCAAGTAAAAAGCAGCACGCAGGGATGCAATCATTTAAAGCTTTATTCAACGTAGAGTAAATAGAAAGAATTCCCTGGCATGGAGGCCTCCATGCCTGGATTGAGCTCGTGGATGAGCTAGCAAGTAGAAGAAAGAACAAAGAGAAACTAGAGACTAGAGAGACTGGGGCTAGAGAGAGAGTAGCCCCTGAGCAGAGGTATTTATTGGGGGACCTCAGTCCCTCCCTTGCCATAAAACTCTCTCACCAATGGGGCTGCAGGGGTCGGGGACCCCTGACCCATCAGTGGGGGCAAAGATGCTTCTTTGCTCCCATCTGATGACCTTTTTGGGAACTGCCATGGCTGGCACAAAAACATCTAACATTTTTACTCTAGTTTGGTGAATGGGGGAAGGGGGAGACAATCTTGTCTTCTCAGCTATCCTGTTTGATGAGCTGCCACAAGAGTGATTTGAATATTATCTGGTTGGGCAGGGACAGGAGCCTCTATCGTAAATTTAATAAGAGGCCCCTGGTGCGCTTTTTAGCAAGATTTTTTGTGGGGTTAGGGAGGGGGGAGGGTTTACAGGTTCGGTTGGAAACTGGGGGGGTTCCACCAACCGTTTCTCAGACCAGGCCTGGGATTGATCACGCCGTGGTGGGGCTTGGGTTGGGGGCCTACGGGGCCCCGGAGCGGGGTGTGGGATTGCCCATTCCCATGTCGGTAGGGAATGGCCACAGGTGTATGAACAGAGGGCCGTACCAATATCCGGGAGCGCGTCCCCGCTGTCTTCAAGCGGTGGTGCGCTCCGACCCTCTGATTTCGGCCCGTGGTACCGGGAGCGAGGATGACCAGCCACCTGAGCTCAGGCTCGTGTATTTTAATGCCAGGTCCGTAATGAATAAGGCTCTTCTCATTCGTGAGTTGATTGAGGAAGAGCAAGCGGACCTGGCTTGCATTATGGAGACCTGGTTGGGCCCAGAGGGCGGTGTCCCCATGGCTGATCTTTGACCATCAGGCTTCCGGGTGCTGCACTGGCCTCAGGCCCAGGGTAGGGGCGGTGGAGTGACAGTAGTTGCTAGGGAGACCTTATGTCCGCGGGAGGCCACCATGGTCCATATAGTCGGGTGTGAGTCCCTCCTCATGAGATGTGGCCTTAGAGCTCAGTTGGGCTTGCTGCTGGTGTACCTTTCGCCTAGTCGCATAGCAGCAGCCCTGCCCGAGCTTCTCAATGTCCTCTCAGGGCTGGTGGTTGAGTTCCCCAAACTTATGGTTTTGGGTGACTTCAACCTACCATCCCTGGGGGGATCATCTGAGTTAGCTCGGGAGTTCATGGCTTCCATGACGGCCATGGACCTGAAGCAGGTTATTCAGGACCCAACTCATAGGGGGGGGTCACACGCTCGATTTGGTTTTTCTATCTGGTCGGTGGTTAGATGATCTGGGGGGGGG
>JAKJMR010016124.1:18212-30163 GCA_024449315.1 Daboia siamensis
CCCGTGTCCCTCCTGGCTGATTTATGCGGCCCGGGATGGGACACGAGGCTGGCTCCAGGCAGTGATAACTGCTTCTTTGAGTGAGGGTAGTTTTCCCGCCACCTTGAAGGAGGCGGTGGTGAGACCCCTCCTCAAGAAGCCCGCCTTGGACCCAGCTGTGTTGAACAACTTTCATCCAGTCTCCAACCTTCGCTTTCTTGTGAAGGTTGTCGAGAGCGTGGTGGCGCAGCAGCTCCCTTTGTTCTTGGATGAAGCTGATTATCTAGACCAATCGGGCTTCAGGCCCGGGTACAGCACGGAGACAGCATTGGTCGCTCTGGTGAATGATCTCTGGTGGGCTCGGGACAGGGGTTGTTCCTCTGTTCTAGTCCTTTTAGACCTCTCAGCGGCTTTTGATACCATCGACCATGGTATCTTGCTGCGACGTCTCAGGGGGTTGGGAGTGGGAGGCACAGTTTTTCAGTGGTTCTCCTCCTACCTTCTGGGTCGTTCGCAGTCGGTGTTGGCAGGGGGGCAGAGGTCGACCTTGAGGCCTCTCATTTGTGGAGTTCCTCAGGGATCGGTCCTCTCGCCTCTTCTGTTCAATATCTATATGAAGCCGCTGGGTGAGATCATTCGTGGTTTTGGAGTTGGGTATCATCAGTATGCTGATGATACCCAGCTTTTTATTTCGACCCCAAACCACCCCAGTGATGCCCTCGACATGATGTCCCGTTGCCTGGAGGCGGTCCGGGTCTGGATGGGGAGGAACAGGCTTCGGCTCAACCCCGACAAGACTGAGTGGCTGTGCGTGCCAGCATCCCGGGAAATTCAGTTTACTCCATCTCTTCTCATGGGGAGGTGAGTCATTACCCCCCGTAGATAGGGGGCGCAACTTGGGAGTCCTCCTAGACTCACAGCTCTCTTTAGAAGAGCATATCAGAGCTGTGACTAGGGGGGCCTTTGCCCAGGTTCGCCTGGTGTGCCAGTTGCGGCCCTATCTGGACCGGGATGCCCTGCGTACAGTCACTCATGCGCTCATGACCTCTCGTCTGGACTACTGTAATGCTCTCTGCATGGGGCTGCCCTTGAAGACCACTCGGAGGCTCCAACTGGTGCAGAATGCAGCCGCGCGAGTTGTGTTGGGAGTTTCCTGATACTCCCATGTTACACCTCTGCTCCGCGAGCTGCATTGGCTGCCGGTTGCCCTCCGGGTGAGATTCAAGGTGTTGGTAATGACTTACAAAGCCCTACATGGCATGGGTTCGGATTACCTACGGCAACACCTGCGGCTGGCGTCAACTTCCCTCTGTCCAGTGTGCTCCCACAGAGAGGGCCTCCTCAGGGTGCCTCCGATCAAAGAATGTCGATTGGTGGCCCCTACGGGGAGGGCGTTCTTTGTGGGCACACCAGACCTTTGGAACTGCTTGCCGGTCGAGCTCCGGATGGCCCCTGACCTTCGCTCCTTCCAGCGCGATCTAAAAACTTATTTATTCGAGCAATCCGGCCTGGTTTGATGGGTTAAGGGATGGGGTTTTAACATAATTTTATTACTGTTTATATTGGGCATTATATTTAATTGTTTTTTAACTTTTGTATTTCGTTTTTAGATATTTATTGCCCTGTTCACCGCCCTGAGTCCTTCGGGAGAAGGGCGGTATACAAATATAATAAATAAAATAAATAAATAATAAATCTGCCTGAGACAAAAGGCATTCCAGAAATGTTGGCCCAATAGCGATCAGTGAGGCTATGTGCTTTACCTTTTAAAATCCTGAATGTGTTATTTACAATAAGTTTACTCAGTTATATTTTTTGTAACATGGTATCTAATCAGGGTGAAAGGGGGAAGAGAAAGAAAAATGTGACAATTTTTGATAGAGCTTCCACAGACAAGTATAGTCTATCTGACACAGGACAAATGGTTTTTCCTTTTTTTCTTTCCTCCACTTTTAAGCTGTGGAAGCAAATACATTCTTATGCAGCTTCCCACATTTCTATGATCTTATTCTGGGAATTATCAAGAAATGGGAAAGCAACTTTTTGGCAGAAGAAAGGATTGAGCGTGTTTAGCAAATAAAGCCCAACTGGTAGAAAAGGAAGTAAAATATCTAGGATATATTATAGTTGAAGGGGAAAGGAAAATAGATAGTAAAGGGATTGAGGCTATAGTAGATTTATAATTACCAAACAACAAAAATGGTCTTAAGGGGATTCTGTGGTTATCACAAGATACTGCAATAATGATGATCCAAAAACTATATGAGGGGAGTCATTGGGGAATTAAAGCATAGGTAGAAATGTATTTGAAACTCTAATGCTACCCTTGGAATTTATGGGATAGCCCAAAGGGCTACAGAGGGATGTTTGATATGTAAAAGGGTTAATAAAGGGTTAAGGCTCCCAAAGGAGGGAGACCAATAGCTATATGTAGAACAAGTACTGGGGTCTCTGTTTTCTCTTTGACAGGAAGGCTTGGTGGTACAAACAGCTCCTCTGGAATTTCCAGTCCATAAGATCCAGCTGGGACAGTGGGTACTGATTTGTAAATGGAAGGAGGAACTTCTACAACCAAAGAAGGGAAGTTCCTTATATTGAATCTGCTGTCTGGAGGGCTGAGAAGGGTTGGACGCACTACACATGAGCGAAGGTGGTGACTGGACCTGAAAGAGGTTGGACGGTCATTCCAGGACAAGGACTGAAAGCCATGTTTAAAAGGACTTGAATGGGTAGTGGACCAAAACCCCTGTTTTTAAACATCTCTATTAGAATTCCAGGTGACCCCAGACAAAGAACAAAGAAGTTGGTGGTGACTCATGAGAGAAGTAAAAGTGGTTTGTTACAAATAAAACCAATAACTGAGACAGAAGTCACACCATTAAAAACTGAAAATGTAGAATTGTAAACTGTAAGAATTAGGTGGTAAATGTATTTTTTTTGTTATTGTCAGTGTGATTGCTATTGCTGTTATTGCTGTTGTGATTGTGGATCTATTTGTGGGTGTGAAATACTGTGAAATAATCATGAGAGCTGGATTCTAATTCTAATATTACTGAAGACAACACACCAGAGCAGCTTGGGAAATAAAGGTAAAAATTTGTTTGTGGGATTTAGAGATAGATGACAATCATGAAGTAGTAATGGATACTGCAAAAGGAATCAGGAAAGTGGCTAAAGCCCATGAACAAAAGTATGAAAATATGTGGAGTGATTGGAGTTGGTTAACTAATTGGCTTCTCAATTTTGGATGGCTAAAACAAATATTTGTAGGACTTACGTGTTGTGCATGCTTGCAATTATTCCTCTATGTGCATCTACTTTAACCAAAGCTGTAGGAAAAGCTTTTAGGAAAGCCTTAGGAAAAGAAGAAATTATACAGTTAATGGTTATAAGATTTTCTAAGCATGATAATGAAGACCTTTCAGTGTAATAAAAATTAAAAGGAGGATTTGATAGAAGTAAAAGAAAGGTTTTCAGAAATTTAATATTGAAAGAGAAATTTAAAATTGAATTTGCTGCAGTGGAAATTTACTGAGTGGAGAAGATGGGAAACAGGAAAGGATAGCATAAAGAAAGGATGTAAGAGAAACACGTAGGCAAAAAATAGCTGGGTCTTAGAGTGGGAAAAGGAATTGAAAACAGGAAAACAAGCTGAATAAGATAAGAAGAAAGGCATACTGAATTGAAAAACAGGAAAGAACCTATTGTACTAAAAAGGGGGACATAAATATCCACAGAGCTCAAAATAGTTATTTAAATGTCAATTTTTTCTTCTTATTATTGTATATGTGAATATGATTTAATATGTTAGCAGGAAATGTGTAAGAAGTGGATGGAAAGAGTGTAACCTCATAGTACCTCAGCCAATGGGGAAAGAGGAGGGATGTGCAGCTGGGACAGGTTTGTATAAAGAAGGGAATATTTTGGGTTGAAACTTTGGAGAGAACCAAGCTTTGATAGCTTCTCTCCCCGCTTATTGCAATAAACGAAACAAAAGGCCTTCACTGTGTCTTGGCTGGTTATTGGTCAGGCGAGCTTGCCTCTGGTCATGAAGGAAAGTAGCCAGGAGCACATAACATATGTTTTTTATTTGGATATCACTTCTGGATTTTGTGCTTGTGATGAAAAAAATGAAACTTTGACTTTCATTTTGCTGATTAGATAGATTTGTTGTTATACTAATGTATAACAGTATTTTTGCTGTTGTTAGTTGCGAAGTCGTGTCCAACCCAACGCGACCCCATGGACAACATTCCTCCAGGAGGTCCTTTTGGTACTGTCCATGGGGTTTTCATGGCAAAGATACTGGAGTGGGTTGCCATTTCCTTCTCCAGTGGATCACATTTTGTCAGAACTCTGCTATGACCTGTCCATCTTGGGTGGCCCTGCACAGCATAGCTCATAGCTTCATTGAATTATGCAAGCCCCTTCGCCACGACAAGGCAGTAATCCATGAAGGGGGTATAACAGTATAAAGGTAAAGGTAAAGGTTCCCCCGCACATGCCTGCTAGTCGTTTCCAACTCTAGGGGCCGGTGCTCATCTCCGTTTCAAAGCCGAAGAGCCAGCGCTTGTCCGAGGACGTCTCCGTGGTCATGTGGCCGGCATGACTAGATGCCAAAGGCGCACGGAATGCTGTTACCTTCCCACCGTAGTGGTCCCTATTTTTCTACTTGCATTTTTACGTGCTTTCGAACTGCTAGGTTGGCAGAAGCTGGGACGAGTAACAGGCGCTCACTCTGTTACGCAGCACTCGGGATTCAACCCGCCAAACTGCCGACCTTCTGACGAACAAGCTCAGCATCCTAACCCACTGAGCCACCGCGTCCCTTACATAACAGTATACTAATGTGTAAAAGTAAAAAGTTGAGGCTGTGCTAAAAAGAGTTAGAAGTCAATGCTTTTTTCTTTCTTCCCTTGTACCTCATATTTTCTTTCCCCCTCTCTTTTTCCTTCCCTTAATTTCCTATTTTTATTTTGTATTTTATACATTGATAAATCAATAAAAGTCATGCAATTAAAAACAAGATAGATTTTCCCCCTTCAGGGTTATCACATGCACTCACCCCATCTCACCCATCAGTTTCATGACAAATACCCTGCTAAGCCTAAATAGTCATTCTATCCAAAAACCTAACTGGCTTGATTCGCAAACCCTGCTCACAGCCAGACAAGAAGCAACAGGGGAGGGAATGGGTTGGAATGCAAGAGCAGGGGTAATGGAATCCAAGACCACCAACTCGGCAGTGAGACATACCAGTGTTCCAAGGCCACTTGCTGGGAAAGTTTATTTATTTATTTATTTTTATTTATTTAATTTAATTTGTATACCGCCCTTCTCCCGAAGGACTCAGGGCGGTGAACAGGGCAATAAATACCAGAATACCAAAATACAAAAATTAAAAACAGATTAAACCCTGGTGCCCAAATACATTAAATAAATTACATTAAAAAACATTAAAAACACAATAATTAAAACCCAAACCCATCAGACCAGGCCGGCTTGTTCAAACAAATAGGTTTTTAGATCACGTCGGAAGGAGCGGAGGTCGGGAGCCATCCGGAGCTCAACCAGTAAACGGTTCCACAGGTCAGGCGCACCCACAGAGAACGCCCTCCCCCTGGGGGCCACCAGTCGGCATTCTCTGACCGGTGGCACCCTGAGGAGGCCCTCTCTGTGGGAGCGCACTGGGAGGAGGGAAGTTGATGCCGGCAGCAGGTGATCCCTAAGGTACTCCGAACCCATGCCATGTAGGGCTTTGTAGGTCATTACCAGCACCTTGAATCTCACCCGGAAGGCAACCGGAAGCCAATGCAGCTCACGGAGCAGAGGTGTAACATGGGAGTATCGGGAGACCCCCAACACAACTCACGCAGCTGCATTCTGCACCAGTTGGAGCCTCCGAGTGGTCCTCAAGGGCAGCCCCATGTAGAGAGCGTTGCAGTAGTCTAACTGAGAGGTCACGAGTGCATGAGTGACTGTATGCAAGGCATCCCGGTCTAGATAGGGCCGCAACTGGCGCACCAGGCGAACCTGGGCGAAGGCCCCCCTAGTCACAGTTACTATATGATCTTCTAAAGAAAGCTGTGAATCTAGGAGGACTCCCAAGTTGCGAGCCCTATCTACGGGGGGTAATAACTCACCTCCCATAGTAAGAGATGGAATGATCTGAGTTTCCCGAGATGCCGGCACGCACAGCCACTCAGTCTTGTCAGGGTTGAGCCGAAGCCTGTTCCTCCCCATCCAGACCAAAGTCACCAAGTTCACCAAAGTCTGTTCCCCAAACAAACTGAACATAATTGATTGGATGGAATAAAGTGACAATGGGAGGGCCAGGCAAAAAGGGGAATGTTTAACTATGCTGTTTGTGCACGAAAGCTTCAGAATTGGCGTCACTACTTCCGTATCCATGTCAGCTCAGTAAATTATACCAAAAATGGACCAGGAGTCTTTATTTGCTGTATGCACTGAGTGGGACAGTTGACACTAACTGTCCTTGTCTTCCCTGCAGGGCTGATCTTTTCAGGAGGGGCAGCATCTCAGGGCTGCCATTCAGCTACACTATGCATTACCTGCTGCTGACAGCCTGCCATAGCAATGGGTGGGAGGGATTGGCAGGGTGGGATAAGAGAGAGGGTTACCATGAGTAATGGAAACTAAGCATCGCACCGTCCCATGAGAATTGCTGCTGGCTGTTCCAATGTCAAGCAAAGGAATGCAACCAGCTGTGAAGATAGGGACTGTTACCCAAATAATTTGTCAGCACCTAATTGGACAGTTTTTGATAATTGGGGGGAGGGGGGGTAGAAGGGAAAAAGGGAAAGTTAACCATATGCTTTGGGCATGAAAACCTCAAATCCAGCTTCGTTTCTTCTGTAACCACTTGGCTTTAGTAAAGTATACCTTTGGCTAAACATGGGCCTGAGAGTCTTTCTTTTCTAATTGACCAAGTTAGGACAGTTGATACTATGACTCTTACTTCAGAGGTCCCCAGCCTTTTGGGCACCAGGGACCGGTTCCATGGAAAGAGGTTTTTCCGCAGACCGGAGGGTGCATGGTTTTGTGTGCTGCCAGCATCTCACGGATAGGGCTTTGCTTGTTTGTGCGGACCGGTTGCTGGCATGCCATGGCCCGGTACTGGTCCATGGACCGGGAGTTGGGGACCCGTCTTACTTGACCATCCAATGAACTCTGGACAGTAAAACAAAATACCTCTTAAGCCTTTTAACACCTAGGCTGAAACTAACAAAGTGCCTCCTTACATAGATGAAATTGGCAAATACTAGGAAATTAACTAAATACGAGAATCCCCTCTAGATATTGCAAGTTCCTCATTCCAATGACACATTTTCTCACATTTTATCAATGTAACATTTTCTGAAGTTATTTTATAAGACATTCTGTTCCCTCATAATTTTGTTCCAATACTGGACCTTGGGGAATAATGGTTTCCTTTGTCCCATGCTCTAAAATGGGAATTTAAATCTCACAAATTTCGAGTTACAGTTAAGATTGATGATGATGATGTTATCCATAAAGCATATTAGAAGTAAGGTGCTATATTAATTATAGAAGAAAAAATAAGAAATGTGATCCTTACTGATGTTATGCAAACCATATACAAAAAGGGAGACATTTCTCCACTGCAGAAGATGAAGCAACAAGTCTGTTGCAAACAAGCAGAGGAAGTATTCAGTCAAGGCTGGCTTTCAGTTTTTTCTGTCCTTTTATGGGCACTCAGCTGGAATCAACTCAGAAGGCCAGACATAAGTGAGTCAGGCAAGTAGGGTAGCTCTTTCCCACATCCTGCTTAATGCTGGGCTATTATAAGCTGTTAAAAAGAGGGTGGTGGTTGAGTAAGGCTGAAAAGGAAAATGGGACTAAATGGGGGAAGTCAAAAGGGCAGGGACAGCAGCCACCAACCCCTCAGTGAAGTAATTATATTCCCTAGCTAACAGTTTTGTAGTGAATTCTCTCCCCCACTCCTTCTCTCCATAGCCACTCCAGTTAAGGAGAAATGGAAGTCTACCAAACCTGTTTTTTTTAATCAGGACTCCATTTTTTTAAAATTCCAGAATAATTCTAAAATAGATGAGAATACTCAGGAATAAGCATTTTGACACCAGTATGCAAATTCTAATCCACCATCTTGACAATCTTAAATTTCATTTAAAAACCTGGATTCTTAATAATATTAAAAAATGATCCAAACTTAAAAAAACAAGACGAAAGCAGTAATGATTTCCTGCAATTTATCCTAGCTCTAAGGAAAGCAAAAGAACTCAGCAAAGTAAACACATACTGGACAAATTTTAATTAGTTACATAGGCCATTATCTCCAATCTTTTCTAATTCAGAGGTTTTGCCAAAGCTCTCTTTTATAGACTACAAGGTTCTAATAACCATCTGAGGGTCTGACTGAAAGGAGGGAGGTGTCCTTCCATATTACTAAACTAGACAGTGAGAAAGAAGTGTGAGTGAGCACATACTCTGTCTTTGGGCCCAGACAGGTATAGGTTTTTTGAGGAGGGGTGCCACAATCTTTCCTGTGGTTTTCTCACCCTGGTCACCTGGCTCTAAGTTAGGGGGAGCGGCATTTGCCTGGTCCCAACCACAGCCTGTACAGTCTGAATGTGGTATGGTGGGGTTGTTGGGGTCTGTTTTGAAGACTGTGGTCACTGGGACGAAAAGTTCTGCCCTGTAATACTAGTACATTAGGTGAGATGGTTTGAGTTTTGTCCTAAGGATTTTTAATTTATTAAAAATTTATTATTGTTTGGCCAAATTGGGTTACCAGCCTCATCTGTTTTGTCCAGTTCCTACATAACCACCATGCATGGTTTTCATTCATCCCCACCTGGCAGTTTTCCACTGTCCCAGGCAATAAACAACCTTCCCAATTGGAAAGCTGCAGAAACTTCTGATACAGATTTTCCCATTTTGTCCCTATCTGACACATGTCCATTGACTCTGTGTGTCGCAACACCTGGGGAGACTTCCTAATGAAGTAATGGCACCACCCTATCTTTAACCCACCATCAGTGTTTGGCTGCTGCATGCCTAGGTGGACTCTTTTTGGAAGAGTAAGGGCACCATTTTCCACCAACAGTTTGAGAGTGCTAGGAGCTTGGGGAGACTTTCTAATAAAGGGCACCCCCTTTTTTCTTTTTGAACTCAGTCAGGAACTAGGCTGGCAACTGCCCAGGTAAGATGAATCACTCAATCCCTTTCAAAATTTCCTGGAGCCTACAGGTCTCAGTCAAACTCCCTTGCTTTCCAAGATTTCTTGGTCACTGCCTGACACAGGCTTGCAAGTGTTTGGGTGCAGCTGAGAATGATGTGGGGTGTAGACTCTGAGCAGCAGTGGGGGAAAAAAACCACAAAAGGGAATCACACACACACACACACACACACACACAATCACTGGATACAAGATGTGAATTTAGTGACTTCTGGTTGGGATCTTGCGGCGATGCAGACGCAGGAAGACAGGGCTCTTTCGCATCTGGTTTCACCCCACTGGGGGACCTTGGAAAGGGTCAAAAGTCACCCCATAGAGGCGGCAGGGGACTCTTGTTGATCGCGGGGGGGGGGGGGGGGTGGAAGACCCTCGTTTGATCCGAGGAAGTCCTCCAAACCGGCAGAGGAAAGTGTTGTGATTCTGTGCCAGCCTGTGCTCCCAACAGCTGAGTCCAAGGGATCTGAGGAGGAGGAGGAGGAGGAGGAGGAGGAGGGGTTTGGAGAGCCTTCGGAGTCAGAGGGAGGCTCTGAGGCATTACAGGACTCACAGTCAGAGGAAGAACCGGGCCCCTCCAATTGTGTTCTGTATGAGGCTCAGCTGTGTGGGGAGGATGACTCGGACTCTGAGGCTTCACAGATGAATGTATTTATAGACGCTCCAAGTAGAAGGCAGATTAGCAGAGCAGATCAGAGAAAGACTATGCGGCAACTCAGTGAAAGGAGGAGAAGGCATTGAGAAGCCATGCCTTGGGGCTGCTAATAAAAGGGGAAGGTGTGAGCAGTGCTGGTTGCTGAAGGCAACTGTTTGTAGAACTCCAAAGGAAATCCTGGTCTGTTTGTGTTCTTGCTGAACTTCTTGTTTAACTCTTGTTTTTGCTGTTTGAACCATTTATTTGCTAAGGAAAATATTCTGTTGTGTTTTGGACTTAAGTATTTGAACTGTATATAAATAAAAGGGTTGGGTTTTTCCAGCCTATTGATTAAAAGAAAAGGGGTTCTCCTTGACATGCAAACAAGGACGATCATAGGCTGGAACAGAACAGAAAGACTGGTTGCATTTGTGTAGCCAGTCCGAAGCTGCGGACAACAGAAGTCAACAAGCACTACCAAGCAACTTTACAGCAACGTGGATGAAACTGGGTGGGACCTGATCCTTTCTTCATAATTTTAAGACCTCTTCCTGAAAATCTGCCCAAAGCGTTCCCCCCCTCCCCTGATGAAAGAGGGAAAGGGAATTTCCACCCCACTCCCTCAGAAAAAAAAGCAGCGAATAAATATTTGGGGACACTGGCGAAACCTATAAGACTGATCTGGAATTCAAATATACTTATTTAAGACCTTTTTATTTTATTTTATTTTTAAAGAAAAAGACTTGAAAAGTTTAACAATATAAGTTTTGGATCTAAAAACTGGAAAGTGGTGTTGATGACATCTAGTGGTGAATTACGGCACTACAACTTATTTATGCCTAAAAGAAACCTGGCTTGAAGACCAGAACTAGATAAGATTTTGGCTGACCTTGGAACTATTTTATTATTGAAAATTACAGTTGAGAAAAAAAAGGAACAGGCTTGGGGGCTGCTTATTTATGTGGCAGAGATGATAAATATTTTAAATTTGGCCTGACTGAATTTTGAACATAAATACTGACTTTCAGAACTACATTGTGGATTTCTTTTTTGGAACACTTTGGATTATAAATCTTGATTGTTAAACAACCCTCAAAGATTCTTCTCTCTCCCTGGACAAAAAGAATATATACTGCTCAAAAAAATAAAGGGAACACTTAAACAACACAATGTACTGTATTTAATAGTAGGATGTCTTATTTTCTGTTCCCTTTATTTTTTTGAGTAGTATATTTTTATTGGACAGAAAAATTTGAACTTTACTTATATCTGCTTAGGGGAGAGTCAGGAACAGTCGGTTGGATAAATCTATAAAGGCTACAAATAATAAAATAAAATAATAAAATAAAATAAAATAGATGTTTCATACTCAGTGTTAAATAGTCAAACATCATCTTTAACATCTGTTCCCAGCAGCCTTAACTTGTCATATCATCAAGAAAATACTGATAAAACACAGAAAGAAATTCTCTCCATGCTGAAATTAATAAAAAAAAAACATTCTAGCTTGTGAGCAGGTTACTAATAACACAAAGGAGATAAAAGAACAATTTTCTAATTCAAATCTGCAAACTCAGAGGACAACTACAGAGAAGAAACCAGCAACCCAGAAAATAGAAGGAAAACTATAGAGAATGCTGACACAAACATTGATGATCCAAAGGAGGAAACAAATGACCAGAGTCAGATAAATGAAAACTCAGAAGATATAACGATAATACTGGAAATGGAAAAGAAATTTTATAAACCAAGGTTTCAGAACATACTGGATGACAAGAAAGGAGAGCTGACGGAATGGAAGATAAAGTCGTTAATAGAACTGTGGGGAACCAGAGAAGGAGGGAGGCGGTTTAATGAATATCAACAGGCTAGCTCTTCCAAAAACATTTTAACCAAATTGTTTCTCTTGTTCCAAATAATATATATAAAAATAGAGGAATAATTATTTGATGATCCAATCATTTAGTAAACCAAAACCACAGGAAATAAACCTTCTTATTTTACAGTCATCTGTGGGCTACAGGCTGTAGGACTTGTTTACTTACACAGAAGAGAACTGTGTGCTTTTGGAAAGCTATGGGAATTAGTTATAACTTCTCAGCT
>JAKJMR010016124.1:35163-53809 GCA_024449315.1 Daboia siamensis
TCAGCTACTCAAGATAAAGAAGCAAAACTGTCAGAAATATGTAGCAGGAGCCCTCAGCATGGTTACTTCAGTTCCAGATGTTGGTAGAGAAAAGGTCCAGTAAGAGCTCTAGGAGCTACCAGATGGAATAATATGCAGGCAATAATTAAATTCTAAACCCTCTTGGTTTTGCATCCAGAAATTCATAGTAAAGTATGTCTAACTTTTTGCAGAAAAACAAACACAGAGGTTGTACTCAGGTGTTGATGCTATTTGCATATACTGTTACTTGAACTGTGAAACAACTCAGCAGTTTGTCCTGTACATCATTTGTATATCATTTCTTTCCATACTCAAAACAACCCACAGATACAGCTATTATATACCAAAGAATTGTGAAAAAAAGCCATTGAGTATCTACCTTACAAACCAAAGGAAAATATGAGGAAGTGGCCATAGAAAACTAGCTGAGTACAGTAATGCAAATCAAAACCACAAATACAAACAGAAGCAGAGTTTTACTAATGCTTTAGAGGGGGAAGGTGATGGTGGGAGAGAGATAATGTGAATTATTTTGTGAGATGTCACATTTCTGTTCTTTAGGGGGAAATGTTAGTTGTAATGAATTTGCTAAGAATGTAAACACTTAAATGTAATTACAAAACGAGTAGGCACATTTAGCTATTGACTCTATCCTCACTAAGCTTTGTGTCAGCCCTGCCCCAGTTTGGGCGTTTAGGAAAGAAAGACCCTCAACTCCATTTGTAGAGAAAATGTATGCTTTTACTAATGCCAAGTGGTTACAGCATAAGCAAAGCCAGATCTGAATATTCTGACATAAACTCTGTGATTTTCCCTTCTCCCAGGTCCTCCCCCCTTAAGTCATCTGGTCAATGTCCAAAAGTATTCGAATTAGGTGTTTTGGTAACAGTCTTAAAATTTGGCACCTCTTTGGTAGGTGTTCTCATGCCTGTGTCCTTAAATCTGTCAACCGTTGTTTCTAGTTAGCACTTCTGGTTCCTGTCAACTCCCTCCCAGCATTCCATCCATTCTCCCCTTTTATGGCAGGATGCCATTGATGTGATGCGAAGCTGAAGCGATGTGATGGCAGATCTGACATTCTGCCCCCCTTGAGAAAGCAGTTTAGTCCTGAAACAGAAAAATGAGAGAAATGGTTAGGGTGTTACGCGGCTTTTAATAGGGTTTGTCAGGGTATTTTTTATGGAATTTGCAAAGGAGTCGGGGAGTTTTGACATGTTGGGCATCGACCCATTTGGTCTTGGAGGAAAATCTTTCCATGATATCAAGTATTGCAATTTTCCCCTATGTTTGCGGGAGTCTAAGACTTCTTTAACTTTGAAGTGTTGTTCTCCTTTGATAAGAACAGGAGTTGGAGGTGTTTTTGTGGGACCACAGGGAGAGGTGATTGCTGGTTTCAATAGGCTGCAGTGGAAGACTAGATGGAGTTTTTGGCAGATCTAATTGTACTGTTACTGGATTAATGAGTTTACTTATAGGAAAAGGTCTGCTGTATTTTGGTCCAAGTTTTTTCGAGGGTTGTCTGAACTGAAGGTATTTGGTAGATAAGTAGACTTCATCACCTATTTTAAAGTCTTTTGGTTTGGTCCACTTTTTATCAGCTTTGCACACCACCAACCAGGTGCTATGCTTTGCATCGATCCAGTCAGTTAGAGACGTTTTTTTTGGGGGGGGTGATCTGGGGTAACTCTGGCATGGCTACAAAGTCTTGACCTGTAGCGACTTGAAAGGTGTAAAGCCAGTACTACTGTCCACTGCATTGTTGTATGTTACCTCCGTGAAAGGAGGAGGTCAGCCCAATTGTCCTGTTGGTAATTAACGTAACAAAGAAGGTATTGTTCTAGAACACCATTCATATGTTCACAGCCTCCATTCATCTGAGGATAATGCAATGCGAGGAGCTAAGTACCTGGGTTGTGCCCAACAATTTTAGGAACTCCTGCCAAAACTAAGATGGGAACTGCACTCTGAGGTCTGAGATGATCTGCTCAGGAGTCTGTATATGCATACGTGCTGATAGGATTTTGGGATGTGGTATAAAGTGTGTTTGTTTGGAGAATAGATCAGTGACAACCCACAATACTGTGTTTCCTGACCTTTCTGGTAGCTCCACTATAAAATCCATAGAGATTTCTTTCCAGGGCGCTTGGGGTTTTGCCACCAGTTGCAGGAGGACAGGAGTTTTCCCTGGTCATCCTTTGGCCAAGGAGCAGATGGGGCAGCTAGTGACGTAGCCCTCAATGTCTTTTTTCAAGGATGGCCACCACCAAACTGGTGTTTTACTAAATGTAGGTGTCAAGCTACGAAGCCTACTGCCTTTAGGATCGCATGTGCTTCTAACTTGCCAACAGAGGGGGGAGGAAGGGAAGAAAGCTTTGAATCTACAGGTGTCCTTTATCAGCATGAGACCCAAAGCTGCTGAAGAATTGTTTTGGCGAAACTAAAGTCTGCTCTCATAATAATTACTAGAAGATGTATTGGACAATGTGACCTGTATTGTCAGAGAGGGGTGGGAAAAGTTTTGTTCTTTTAATTAACTGCTTCCCGCCATTTCTTTAGAGCTAGCTTCCATTTCTCCCTACCAGTGTGATTCTGCTCAATAAAAGTAATCATTAGAAGTTTGCAATGGCTCTGATGTTTTGCTTGGTTGGGCTTTTCAGCCGGGGGTTGACAGTAGGGTTTTTACAAAGCCAAAATGCCCAGCCATTTTTGAGTCATGGCTTCTTTGTAAAATCAGTCTCTTGGGAACATACAGTTTAGCTCCAATCCAAGGAAGTCCATCTCACATGGTACAGCGTGCTTGATGATTTTTAAACCATGTTTATTCAAGGCCTCCTTCAGTGTCACTAGTAGGTGGTCTGCTATCTGTGGGGTGGATTTTTTCTGAGCTCTGGGGCGGCCAGTTGACTGGAGGCTAATGACTTCAGTCTTGGAGCTATTGTATTGAGGTAGCTGGGAGAGGGCATCAGCTAGAAAGTTTTTCCCCCTGGGGAGATAGTGCAGTTTGAAATTAAACCATGAAGTGCTGAGCCCACCACACTGGTTTTTGGGATAACCTTCTGAGTGTTTTCAAGGCTTCTAGATTCTTATGAACTGTCCACACCTCAAAAAGGGCTTCAGCACAAGTTCAGCTGCAAACAGGCACTTAAGCTTTTCGAACACCAAGTGGCAGTCCGTTGTCCATTTGAGGGATTGGTTCAGCTTGGGCTTTCCCTCTCCCTTAGTCTTTAGAAGGTTAGTGATAGGCAGCACTATTTGGGCGAACAATGGGATGAATTGTCGATAAAAATTGGCACACCCCAGGAAGCTGTGGAGCTGTTTTTGGGTGTGCAGGGTCCCCCACTCTAGTACTGCTCACACCTTCTTGGAATCCATTTCAACCCCTCATGGGAAATGTGGTAGCCCAAGTAGTCAACTTTGTTCTGGTGGAAACTGCACTTAAGAGTTTTGTGTACAGCTGGGTGGTGTGGAGTTTTTCCAGTATTGCTCTGACCAGTCTCACATGTTCTTCCATAGTTTCAGTGTAAATCAAAATATCAACTAGGAAAACTAGGAACCTTTTATATAAGGGTTCATGCAACACCTTGTTAAATCATTGCATGAAGACTGCTGGTGCTCCTTGTAGTCCGAAGGGCAGCACTTGGAATTGGAAACATCCTAGTGGGCAAATTGAAGGCTGTTTTCCACTCATCCCCTTTCTTAATGCGCACTCGGTAATACACTTCTCTTAGGTCTAATTTGGTGAAAATCTTTCTCTTGGTTAGAGGGGTGAGCAAGTCTTTCATCAGTGGGAGGGGGTAGACATTTTCAATGCAAATGGCATTTAGCCTGCACAAGTGGAGGGACCAATCTTTTTTCTCCCAAAACAGTACGGGTGCTGCCTTGCACAATTTTGCTGGTTGAATGAAACCGTGCGCTAGGTTCTTGCCTATAAAGAATTGGAGCTCATCTAATTACCTTAGGGTCACGGAGTACAGTTTTGGCTTAGGCAATTTGCCCCCCGGTACTATTTCTATGGAGCAATCTGTCAGGTGATGAGGGGGAAGTATGTCCAAATCCCTTGCACTGAAATCTTCTTGCAAGTCCCAATACTCTTTGGGGATTCAAGGATCTGCCTTTGTTTGTTCATGCGCTGCTGCAGCACTTTCCCTTTTCACTTTCTTAATGGGTGGTGTATGCCGCTGCGAGGCTAGCTTCTCTTTCAGTTCCCCCTTGACTGGTCTCTGCCTGACTTTTAATATTTGTTTCCTCCAATTTACAGAGGGGTTCCACTTTAGTAGACACGCTAAGCCCAGCACTATGGGTCTGTCCATGCCTGGTGCCATGATAAAACTGATGGTTTCTTCATGGGGCCCCATCTTCATCTCTACTGGTTCTCTAACGAACATTGCGGGGACTCCCCCCCACTACTACTGAGCCAACTAGCTGGCAGAATGCCATGGGGACTTTTAGTTCCCTGAGCTGCATCCCCAATTTCTCTACTATGCTATGACTGACTAGGCATCTGGTGCAGCCTGAGTCCAATAATGCAATCAAGTTCTCCTTGCGCTCCAAGGAGGGTACAACTAATTCAATTGGCATTGTTATGGGTATTACGGGGTGACTTACCAGGGAGTCGTCAGTCCCGCTGTCGCTCTCCATCCCAGGGTTGGGGAGCTTAGTTGGAGTTCCCTCATCATTGCTGGGCAGTGGGGTGAACTCAACAACTACTATTGCCTTAAGGGTCATCTCTCATGGTTTTGTAGGACCTTTGCTTCCCCGTTGTGTGGAGCTGGGTGCTGGTCGGGGTGGTCAGCAGTCAGCTGCTCTGTGGCCCTCTTTACCGCAGCAAAAGCAGTTGGCGGAGTGGTGGTACACCCTCTACTCTCTCTTTCCTGGCTTTGGAACTTCCTTCTTTTCTGTGGGGAAGGGTCGTCGCTGGTCTTGACTAGCATGGCCATGGTATCTGGCTAAATAAATCTCCAATTTGTCAGCCAGGATGTACCATGCATGTAGAGTTCATGGTGTATCCCTGGAGAGACAGGTGTAGAAGATCTTGTTGCACAGGCCATCCTGGAAACATTCAATTAGCATGTCTTGTGGCCAGTTCACTAGTTTACAGGCCAAGCTCCAGAATTCTTGAATATAGGCAGCAACAGGTCACCTGCCCTGCCTTATGGTCTTGATTATCGTTCTGACCTTTCAGTCAGCGAGGGAGTCTTCAAACCATTTCCTCAGGACAGCCATGAATCTGTCAAAAGTTGCGCAGCTCTGCTGCATCATCGTGGAGGGCCACTATCCACTCGCCTGTCTCATCCTCTAAAGCCATGGTGATGATCCTTACTATAGCCTGGTTGTTCGGCAGGTTGGCCCCATACTCCTGCATATAGGTCCACACTTGGGTCAGGAAGAACGCCAGTTGTTTTGGGTCGCCGTTGAACTTCACCCGCAGGGACAGTGGCCTGCATTCTCTCCTCCACAGAGGGGCAGACCAGGCTGGTGGCAGTGGCCAGGTCAATGAAGCGGCTCTTACCTGTTGTTGTGCTGGGGCCGGTGGCAACATCCTAAAGTTTGGCACTTCCTTGGTGGATGTTTGCATTCCATTTTCACGGCTGTGTCCTTAGATCTCTCAACTGTTGTTTCTAGTTGGCACTTCTGGTTCCTGTCATCCCCCTCCCAGCATTCTCCTCATTCCCCCTCCTGCCTTTTATGACAGGATACCATTGATGCGAAGCGAAGCTGAAGCAGTGTGATGACAGATCTGACACTTTGGTTTTGATCACATGAAGAGAAACTTGGGTAATTTCACTGAGCTATGCAATGTTATTCCTCCAAGACACTGTTGGAAGGTAAAAGCCCCCATGACACCTCTACTAGCCAGGCCACACATCGCTTAAACCTTTCTGCCTGCATTGACACTCAGGCTGCAATCAATTAAGCACGTCTCACACAAGGAAATAAGCCTATATCAGCAATACAAATAAAACCATAAGAATTTCCTCCAAGACATGAAAATCCTTTACATACACACAAACTACCCATACCCATCACCATAACCCACAACCATCACCAAAAACATATAATAGATATGAAGTTTAACTCATTCGAATTGGGTGGGAAGATGGCATTTCTTCCCAGACTCAGCACAAGTCCCCAAAGGCAAGTCACATTCACAAGTGATAAGTCAAGTCCACAAAGCCTAGACCCCTCTATAAATATTTCCAAAATTTGCCTTCAAAACATGGCCAACTTGAAGAGTTGAACTGTGTGTTTATTTTTGCTGTCCAATAAATTCTACCTCTTCTTCAAGCAGGCATCATGTGCTTATTTACCTGGGCATACAGGTGAAACTTGAAAAATTAGAATATTGTGCAAAAGTTCATTTATTTCAGTAATGCAACTTAAAAGGGGAAACTAATATATGAGATAGACTCATTACATGCAAGGCAAGATAGTTCAAGCCCTGATTTGTCATAATTGTGATGATTATGGCTTACAGCTCATGAAAACCCCAAATCCACAATCTCAGAAAATTAGAATATTGTGAAAAGGTGCAATATTCTAGGCTCAAAGTATCCCACTCTAATCAGCTAATTAAGCCATAACACCTGCAAAGGGTTCCTGAGCCTTTAAATGGTCTCTCAGTCTGGTTCGGTAGGAATCACAATCATGGGGAAGACTGCTGACCTGACAAGTTGTGCAGAAAACCATCATTGACACCCTCCATAAGGAGGGAAAGCCTCAAATGGTAATTGCAAAAGAAGTTGGATGTTCCCAAAGTGCTGTATCAAAGCACATTAATAGAAGGTTATGTGGAAGGGAACAGTGTGGAAGAAAAGGTGCACAAGCAGCAGGGATGACCGCAGCCTGGAGAGGATTGTCAGGAAAAGGCCATTCAAAAGTGTTGGGGACTTTCACAAGGAGTGGACTGAGGCTGGAGTCAGTGCATCAAGAGCCACCACACACAGACGGATCCTGGACATGGGCTTCAAATGTCGTATTCCTCTTGTTAAGCCGCTCCTGAACAACAAATGTCAGAAGCGTCTTACCTGGGCTAAAGAAAAACAGACCTGGTCTGTTGCTCAGTGGTCCAAAGTCCTCTTTTCTGATGAGAGCAACTTTTGCATCTCATTTGGAAACCAAGGACCCAGAGTCTGGAGGAAGAATGGAGAGGCACACACTGATTGCATGTAATATTCTAATTTACTGAGATTGTGGATTTGGGGTTTTCATGAGCTGTACGCCATAATCATCACAATTATGACAAATCACGACTTGAACTATCTTGCTTTGCATGTAATGAGTCTATCTCATATATTAGTTTCCCCTTTTAGGTTGCATTACTGAAATAAATGAACTTTTGCACGATATTCTAATTTTTCGAGTTTCACCTGTAGAAGGGACCAGAATTTTCTTCTAACAACACCTTAACAGTTAACCATTAATTCACCCCAGCCATCACAAAAGGTCAGAGAGCTGGAAGTAAAAATAGCAGTGAACCATACTGTGTTTCCCGAAAGTAAACCCGCCCCCAAAAGTAAGCCCCAGCTGATTTTGGGGTGTGTGGACCTAATATAAGCCCTCCCCCTTAAAGTAAGCCCTACTTAAGGGCCTGTATGGACAGCCTGCCACCGATTCCGTTTGGTTTCACCCTAGACACAAGGTAAGGAGGGGGATCTGCCAGTGCCTCTGTGACGAGGCGAAGCCAATGGGGGAGGGAGATCTGACCCACGTTACCGGTATACTGACTGTTGTGATTATGTGCCAGCCTGTGACCCCGGCAGCTGAGTCCAGCGAATCTGAGGAGGAGGAGGAGGGGCCTGTGGAGCCATTGGAGTTGGAGGAAGGCTCTGATGAGCTCCAAGTCTTACATTCCAGTGAGGAGCCTGGCCCTTCCGCTCGTGCCCAGGATGAGACGCAGCTGTGTGGGGAGGCTGGCTTGAACTCGGAGGACGCACAGCTGGAGGACATGAGAGACGCCTGCAAACGAAGACGGGCCAGGAGAGGAGTAGACCAGAGGGAGGCAATGGGGCGACTCCAGGGGAGGGGGAGAAGGCATTGAGAAGCCACACCTTGAGGACTGAATTACAAAAAGGGAATGTGTGGGCACTGCTGGTTGCTGAAGGTAACCATTGCAAAAAACTTCATGGGATCATGTTCTGTTGGTATTGCCGGTGAATAATTCTCTGTTTTGCACTGTGTTTCATGTGGACAATTTTCTCCATTTGGATTGTGTTTTGTTGCCTTTGTTTTTGGACCATTTGGCAGGTTTGTTCCCAATATTAAAAGGGGTTTGTTTTCTTCTGAGTCTCTAGCCTACTTGTCAAAAGGGGTTTTGTCCTTGTGCATTTAACAAGGACGTACATAGGTTGGGACAGAACAGTTTCCCTTCAGCCTAGCCCCCTACTATTATGAAGCAGTTATGTGTGGAGAATGCCCAGTTCTCCCAGCAGCTGGCTTTGTTATCAGCTCAAGTGGCTCAGCTGCAAGCACACGTCCCTGCTGCTCCACCACCCAGGAGAAAATGCCAAGTTGCGATGCTGGAGAAATTTGATGGCACTCCGGATATGTTTCCTGCTTTTCTGGGACAATGCCAGCTATTTATCATCCTGAGAGCAGCTGATTTCCCCTCTAACTGGGATAAAGTGGGGTTTATGATAAGCCTTCTCTCTGGTGCTGCAGCTCGTTGGGGCACACCCCTGCTAGCCCAACCTAGTCCATTGTTGGACAACTTTGTGGGGTTTTGTGATTACATGCGTCTGATGTACGAGGACCCCATTAAGATGCAGACTGCTACCCGATGCCTGAAAGCTCTGAGGCAGGGCCAACGCCCCCTACAGGGCTATATCAGCGATTTTTGGCTGCTTAGCCAGGATTCAGCCTGGAATGAGGCTGTGTTCATGGACACTTTCCAGGATGGATTGTCGGAGATGTTGTATGAGCTGGCCCGTGTTGATGTTCCCCCAGACCTCAATGGGCTGATCCATCTGTCTGCGGATCGACGCTCGGCTGCAGCAGAGAAGGAGTCGCCGTGCCACCCCAGAGACCCATGCGACCACCATTGTGCGTGAGACCCCTGTCCAGAGGGAGGAGCCAATGGAGTTAGGTGCTGTCAGACCTCACCTATTGGTGGCAGAAATGAACAGACGACTTCAGGGGGGTTGTGTTTTTACTATGGGGACCCTGGGCATTTGGCTGCTTTCTGCCCCAAGAAGCAACAAAGGGCGTGTGACCAAGCCTGCCCTAAGAAAGCCACCTGCTCCTCTGTTGGGAAACGGCCTGAGCTCGACCTGAAGGGCGTTTAGGGTCGGGCAAACCACAACACCGAGCGACGCCCTTCAGATGCTACCCACGGACCTCCATGGCATCTGATACTGGAGGTGTACCTGATTCTTCCGAGGTTGCCCAAGGGGATTCTCGTTCATGCGTTGATTGACTCTGGGGCCACCACGAACTTTATGGATGTAGCATTAGTGGCCAAATGGGAGATTCCCCAGTGCCTGGTGGAACCGTTGATGTTAGTGGAGACCACTGATGGTCGAGTGCTCCTGTCTGGGCCAATTAAGGCCACCACGCAACCATTATGTATGGCCATCAGTTCACATGAGGAGGCCATCCAGTTCTATATCACCTCAGACCTGCATTTCCCTGTGGTCTTGGGACTGGCATGGCTCCGGACACATGACCCACGGATTTATTGTTCAAAGAACTTGGTCACCTTCCCAAGCTTACAGTGCATAGACCACACCCATCAAATCTGTGCCGGCCAGGTGAAGGGTCCCCCAGGGGTCTCCTTGCCCTCCGAACTGGCAAATTACACTGATGTGTTCAGCAAGACTGAGGCAGATCAATTGCCACCGCACAGGCCCTATGATTGCCCCATTGATTTAGTCCCTGACACGCCTCTCCCAGTAGGGCGTTTATATTCCATGTCGGACCCCGGGTTGGCCATGTTGCGGGACTTTCTGGACAAGAATTTGGCTCAGGTTTTCATTCGGCCCTCGTCCTCGCCAGTGTCTGCACCCGTACTTTTTGTCAAAAAGAAGTCAGGCGAACTGAGGCTGTGCTGTGATTACAGGAAATTAAATGCCATCACGGTGCACAATTGATACCCGCTGTCCCTCATCCCTGAACTCCTGGACCGGCTCCGGGAGGCAAAACTCCTTACGAAGTTAGACTTGAGAAGAGCCTACAACCTTGTCAGGGTGCGGTCGGGTGATGAGTGGAAGACGGTGTTTGGTACTCAGTACGGGCACTTCGAGTATACAGTGATGCCGTTTCTCCTGACCAATGCCCCTGCAGTGTTTCAGCATTTTATGAATGACATTTTCCGGGACTTATTAGATCAGTTTGTCATGATCTACTTGGATGACATCCTGATTTACTCCCCGTCGCGAGAGGCACACCATCAGCATCTCCATCAGGTCCTGCAGCGGCTCCGAGAACATCAGCTGTATGCTAAACTGGAGAAGTGCCAGTTCTACAAGATGACCATCGATTTCCTGGGTCACTGCATTTCTCCTGAGGGCATCGCCATGGAGCTGAGTAAGGTTGAGTCTCTGCAGAGTTGGCAACCCCCACGTCGTGTGAAGGATGTCCAGCGACTTCTTGGGTTCGCCAACTACTATCGGGCTTTCATCCCCGGGTTTGCTACCATGACAGCCCCCCTCACTTGGCTCCTGCAGAAAAAGGCTCGGTTTCAGTGGGATGCTCCAGAAAAATGGGCTTTCCAGGCTTTGAAGGAAGCTTTCATGAAGGACCCCATCTTGAAGTATCCTGACCCACAACGGCTGTTTGTCGTGGAGGCGGATGCCTCCGACATTGCCATTGGGCGGTGTTACTCCAGGCAATGATGCCTGGTGGTGCCCTCTTCCCTTGCGCATACTACTCACGGAAACTGAATCCGGAGGAGCGCAATTACACCATCCGGGAGAAGGAGCTACTGGCCATCAAAGTGGCGTTCAAGGCCTGGAGGCATCATCTGGAAGGGGCGCGGCATCAAATCAAGGTCTGGACAGATCATCCAAATTTGGAAATCCTGCAGACCACTCAGAAATTGAACCAAAGCCAAATTCGGTGGTTTCTTTTTTGCAAGGTTCAATTTCCATGTAACGTACATACCCAGCAGTCACAACTAAAGAGCGGATGCTGTCCTGGAAGCCCGAATATTCCCAAACAGAAGACAAGCTTCTGCCCGGGACAGTGCTCCCCATCGAGTCTTTTGCTGTGGTGCAGGAGCCGATAGATGTACGGGCTCAGATTCAGGAGGCTCAGCACCAGGATGTCTGGGTGGCTCAGCAAAAGGAAGAGGTGGGGCCCAATTCCCCATGGACAGTCACGGATGGACTCCTCCACTATCGTGACCGACTCTATGTTCCGGGAGGGCCACTCAGGGGACTCATCCTCTGCCAGTGTCATGATAATCCGGCAGCGGGGCATTTTGGCCTGTTCAAGACCCTGAACTTGGTCTCCCGTACCTTTTTATGGCCCTGAGTCTGACACGATGTCCAGGCCTACGTCACGTCCTGTACCCATCGTAGGCAGGCCAAGTCAGCAACGGGGCCCCCGCCCAGATTATTGCAGCCCTTGCCAATGCCCAAAAGACCTTGGGGGACTGTGTCCATGGACTTCCTGATGGACTTACCCCCATCCTCTGGATTCATGACGGTGTTCGTGGGGGTGGATATGCTGACCAAGATGACGCATTTCATCCCGTGCTGTGGCTTGCCATCAGCACGGGCCACCTGTTGTATGTTCATCCAGCAGGTGTTCCGGCTGCACGGCCTCCCTGATAGGGTTGAGTCAGATAGAGGGGCTCAATTTACAGCATGTTTCTGGCAGGGTTTAATGGATGCGTTGGATGTCAAGATCTGCCTCTTGTCTATTCATCATCCCCAAACTGACGGCGGGACCGAGAAAGTCATTGGAATCCTTGAGCAATATCTGCGCTGCTATGTAAATCAGCAGCAAAACAATTGGGCAGAATATCTGGCAGTAGCTCAGTTTGCGTTCAACAACTCGCAGCTGTCGAGCCCCATGGGCCCGACACACAGCAGAGGGAGGGGAGTCCAGTGCCGGCCCGCCGTTTCCCTCCTGAGCTCCTTACCGGCTGAAGCCATCACCGGGAGGCAGGTGGTGTTCCGGGAGTCCTCCGTGGAGGCCAGGGCCGGCTCCGGGCTCACCCCCCCTCCGCGTCTCTTCGGCTGCTAGAACCAGGGCCGGTTCCAACCTCGCAGCCTCCTTTCTGTTCCTCTTGTCAGCTGCTGCAGCCACTGGGTGGCCATCGTGCCGTTGTGAGCCTTCCACGAAGACCGGGGCCAGTTCCACTCTCACAGCAGCTGGGAGGCCAGAGGAACATTGGGGACTGAACTACGGGGGCCAAGGACGCTCCGGACATGCCGCCTTTCCCCTCCTCCCCCTCCGTGCTCACTGCCGTGGCGTCCTCAGAGCTGCAGGCATGGGCCTCTTAGTTGTGACTGTGTGGAGGAGAATCCCCGCGCGGGATGGCAAGACATTGCTGCAAGACCTACATGCTTGATCCGGAGGAGGACAGAAGGCCTGACCTGCCACCTAAATGGTCCCACAACCGAATGTTGGCTTATTGACTGGCGGTGGGGCTACAGCTATTTAAAGCGCTGGGAGCAGTCCACTCCCAGCGCTGACTTTTTCTTTGCATGAAATAAAGCATCTGTTACTCGTTCCTGTTTGCTGGTATCTGTTTCCACCCAAGGAGGACGTTTGTGACAGCAGCACACCTCCACACAGATGACACCGTTCTTGGCCAATGTGGGGTATCACCCTCGGTTTTTCCCTCTTTCCCCGCTAGACTCACTGGTGCCAGCAGCGAATGACTACATGGCAGAGTTACAGGCGATCCATTGATTGGTGCGGCGGCAGAGAAGGCCAAGCCTGATTACAAAAGGTTTGCTGATTGGTCAAGGCGGGATACACCTCCAATAATGGTGGGAGATTGGGTATGGCTGTCCACCAGGAACCTACCATCAACCTGGCCAGTCAAGAAATTAGACCACCGATAACTAGGACCGTTCCCAATCGAGGCTGTCATCAATCTGGTCGCCTATCGCTTAACTCTGCCACTTTCCCTATGGGTGCATCTGGTCTTTCACCGGTCTGTTGGTCCCTGAGCAACCGGTGTGTCCACTCCGCCGAGCCGAACCTCCCCCACCAGAACAATGTGACGGAGACAGTGCTCCCGAGTACGAGGTCACCAGCATTCGGGACTCCTGTTGGCTGAAAGGTCACTTTCAGTACCTGATCGAGTGGAAAGGCTACGGACCAGAGGAATTCACCTGGGAGGATGCGAACGCCATTCATGCTCCTGCCTTAGTGACTGCCTTCCATGAACAATTCCCATCCCGACCGCATCCAGACCGGCAGACCCGAGGGAAGGGTCCTGTGGTGTGGGATAGTGTTGTGATTCCATGCCAGCCTGTGATTCCGGCAGCTGAGGAGGAGGAGGGGCCTAGGGAGCCATCGGAGTCAGAGGCATTGAGAAGCCATGCCTTGAGGACTGAATTACAAAAAGGGAATGTGTGGGCGGTGCTGGTTGCTGAAGGCAACTGTTGCAAAGTACTTCATGGGATCATGTTCTGTTGGTATTGCCGGTGAATAATTCTCTGTTTTGCATTGTGTTTCATGTGGACAATTTTCTCCATTTGGACTGTGTTTTGTTGCCTTTGTTTTTGGACCATTTGGCAGGTTTGTTACCAATATTAAAAGGGGTTTCTTTTCTTCTGAGTCTCCAGCCTACTTGTCAAAAGAGGTTTTGTCGTTGTGCATTTAACAAGGACGTACATAGCCTGGGACAGAACACCGGTTCCTTACTGCTACATGGCTTGTTCTGCTGCCTCATCACAGTGGCATTGAGTGTGACATGCAAGGCGGCAAACAGCTGGTTTCGGCACGACACAGCCATTTGCTGCCAGCCACAGCCATTTGCCACCTTACGCATCGCGCCCAATGCCGCTACCATGAGGACTGGAGGATCCTCCCCACTTCTAACCCACTTTCCATTATACCAGTTCCTTACTGCTGCCCAGCTTGTTCCACGGCCTCATGGCAGCGGCATTGGGCAGGAGGAGGGAAACGGCCAGTTTTGAGGCGACGCGGCCATTTGCCGCCTCACATGTCACACCCAATGCTGCTGCCAGGCCTACCGTACGTTAACTCTAACCCCCACTGCCCCCCAACCCTAACAGAAGATGGGAAGCCCTGGGGGGAAAAACATAAAAACTTGGGTGGGGAAAAAAATGGTTTTTCCCATTTGTTTCCAATCTGCTTTGGAAACAAACGGGAAAAACTGTTTTTTTTCCCACCCAAGTTTTTCCATTTTTTCCCCAGGGCTTCCCATCTCCTGTTAGGGTTGGGGGACAAGGGGGGGTTAGAGTTAATGTACAGTAGGGCTGGCTACAGCCTTGTGTGGGTCAGATGGGGAGGGAATCTGCCAGGCCTCAGGGCTGCGCCACTGGCGAGTGCAACGCGGCTTGGCCGAAAGCAGTCACGGAACATGTGGGGCAGGTCCCCCCCTCACCTGCCCATTCTCTTTTCTGTCAGAGAAGAGAACTTTGCAGCTCTGCCTACAGAGCCACCAAAGCAGCAGGTGGAGCACCGAAGGCTCGGGGAAAGAGGGTGGTGAAGTGGGTGGGCGGGACACATGTCCTTCCCATGCCAAGCCAGCCCCTGCAGCCCCCCGTGCCGTTTCTCCTTCATGATCCACCGCCGCCGCGTGCAGGGAAACAAAGGAAGTTTTTTTGGGGGGAAAAATGGTCAATCAATTCCAACTTCACAAGAACTTTTTTTTTCCGCAAGAAGTTGGAATTGATTGATTGACCTTTCCCCCCCCCCAAAAAAAACTTCGTTTCCCTGCACGGGGCAGTGGCGGATCTTGAAGGAGAAATGGCACGGGGCTGGGAGTGAGGTAAGCAAAGAAAGACAATTCCTGGGGGGAGCGAGGATTTCTTTCCTTACCTGCCCCACTTGTTCTGAGGCTGCTTTTGGCCGAGCCATATTGCACTCATCAATGGCCCAACCAACCGCTTCACCACCCTCCCTCCTCAAGCCTCCGGCGCTCCCCCTGCCACTTTGTTGGCTCTGTAGGCAGAGCTGTAAAGTTTTCTTCTCTGACAAAGAAGAGAATGGGCAAGTGAGAGGGGAACCTCCCCCACTTGTTCCGTGGCCGCTTTCAGCTGAGCCGCATTGTGCTTGCCAATGGCCTGCCTGCTTCACCACCCTCCCTCCCCGAGCCTCCGGCCCTCCACCTGCTGCTTTGATCGGCCTGGCGGCCTACTTGGGGCTGCAGGGCTAGCCTGGCACAGGAAGGGCATGCTTCCCACCCTCCCGCCACCGCACAGGGTAAGGTTGCCACGCCCAAATGCTCTCGCCTACGCCAAGTGTTTTTTTTTTTACTAACCTGCCTTTCAGCTACACTGTGTTTCTCCATTCGCTTTTCAGCCATCGCCATGTGTTTGTAGGAGAAAAAAAAATCAATCAGACTTTCTAATTTCTCGCAAGATCTCAAAAAGTTAGAAAGTCTAATTGAAATTTTATTTTTTACCAGTAGTCCCACAAACACATGGTGAAGGCTGAGAAGCGAACAGAGAAATGCAATGCAGCTGAAAGGCAGGTTAGTAAAAAAATGCTTGGGGGACGCGAGGGCATCTGGGCGGGGGCAGGCGTGGCAACCTTACCCTGCACAGCTTCGGCAGGTGTCTGCCAGGAGGAGGGAAGCAACTGGTCCGGCACCACGCTCTCGCCACTGCATTGCTTCTCCACCCCGTGCACAGGCCCTGCCCACCCCCATGCACTTGCGGCCTACTGGTACCAGTACCGGCAAAAAGTAAGCCCTCCCCGAAAGTAAAACCTAGTGCTTACTTCAGAGCCCAAAAGAAAGAAAGACTGGGTCTTACTTTCGGGAAAACATGGTATTAATGTTCTTATGAACAACCAGCACTGGGCACTGATCAAATCAGGTATTACACAACTTATAGTTAAACAAAGACATTTTGCCTCTCATTAATCTATAAGACACTACATAACAACAATATTGGAGAGGTGAAAGAAGTATTTCTCAGTTACCCCTTTTCTACAACTTACTTTGTGGCAAATATATGTAATAGCTTTGACAATAACATTATAGGTATCCACAGAAAAATATGGTTACTTGGCATAATGCTCACACCCTAGGATCTGCAGTGACAACATTCAGCTAGAGGAACTTAAAGTTCAGCCTCTTTCCTGAAAGTAGAACTTTATGAAGTTTAATACTTCAAGAGCAGAGCACTTATGAAAACATGAAAACTAAAAATATCTCCATGCTATTGCAAACAATGATCAAGAGAATGGACTTAATCCTCTCCCAGGGTTAAATCAACACTTCATTAGCAACAGGGATTGTGGGGCATGAGATCCAATCATGAAACAAAATAAACAGAATATGGAGTACCAAGTACAAATAGAAGGCAGGTTTAGAGAGAGAAGTAATTAATGGAGAGAAGTAATTAATAACATAAATGAACTATGATAAAGTCCTGAACTCCTGCTGAGAGTCCCTGTGGGATAGGTGGCAAATAAATAAAATAAAACCATAGTAGTTAGCTCAACGGTTAAAGATGCTGAGCTTGTCAGCTGGAAAGCTGACAGCCCAGGTTCAGGACACGAGCACTGTGCAATGGGGTGAGCTCCCATTACTTGCCCCAGCTCCTGCCCACCTAGCAGTTTGAAAGCATGAAAATGCGAGTAAATAGGTACCACTTCAGTAGTCTTCACTCAGTCATCTCAGTGCTTTGTTCAGAAGCATGTCCACATACCTTGGAGGAAAAAATAACCAAAAGCAAGCTAGGGGTGACAGGGAGCATCAGGGGAGCTTTGTTTATGGTATGGTATGGTATGGTATGGTATGGTATGGTATGGTATGGTATGGCATGGTATGACCTTTTTCATCTTAACTAATTATATTGGCGGTTAGTTCAATAAGACAAAGCTACTACCACCTAACAAAGAAAGGCAACAATCCCCCCAAATATCTGCAGTAAATTTGATAAGAGCAATACAGGTAATCCTCGACTTATAATGCTTCAAAGTTAAAATGACCTAAGTAAAAGTGATTTATGACCAGTCCTCACAGTTACAACCATTGCACCCCCATTGTCACATGATCACAATTCAGGCACTTGGCAACTGGCTCACATTTCTGACTGGCTGCAGCATCCTGCAGTCACGTGATCGCAATTTGTGACCTTTCCAGCCAGTTTCCAACAAAAACAGTCAATTGGGGAAGCTGGATGTACTTAATGATCACATCATTCCCTTATTGTGGTAAAAATGGTTGTCAAACCAACTCTCATCACACTTTACAACTGCACTCACTTAAGATGGAAATTCCAGTCCCAATGGTGCTTGTACGCCAAGGACTACCTGTGTTCTGTTATCCTTTAAAAGTAACCATCTTAGGCCCAGTACTTTTCAATATCTTCATAAATGACTTAGGTGAGGGAATAAAAGGGGAACTCATCAAATTTGCAGATGACACTAAGCTGGCAGGAATAGCCAACACCCCAGAAGACAAGCTCAGGATCAAAAAGGAACTTGACAGACTTGAACAATGGGCCCTATCTAAAAAAATGAAATTTGATGGTGGAAAAGTAAGTTTCTATAGTGAGGGAAAAATTATTTGATCCCCTGCTGATTTTGTACATTTGCCCACTGACAAGGAAATCAGTCTATAATTTTAATGGTAGGTTCATTTTAACAGTGAGAGACAGAACAACAACAAAAAAATCCAGAAAAACGCATTTCAAAAAAGTTATAAATTGATTTGCATTTTAATGAGTGAAATAAGTATCTGACTCCTTCGCAAAACATGACTTTGTACTTGGTGGCAAAACCCTTGTTGGCAATCATAGACGTCAGATGTTTCTTGTAGTTGGCCACCAGGTTTGCACACATCTCAGGAGGGATTTTGTCCCACTCCTCTTTGCAGATCTTCTCTAAGTCATTAAGCTTTTGAGGCTGACGTTTGGCAGCTCGAACCTTCAGCTCCCTCCAGAGATTTTTTTATGGGATTGTCTGGAGACTGGCTAGGCCACTCCAGGACCTTAATGTGCTTCTTCTTGAGCCACTCCTTTGTTGCATTGGCCATGTATTTTGGGTCATTGTCATGCTGGAACACCCATCCACGACCCATTTTCAATGCCCTGGAAGTGGAAAGGAGGTTTTCACCCAAGATTTGATGGTGCATGGCCCCGTCCATCGTCCCTTTGATGCGGTGAAGTTGTCCTGTCCCCTTAGCAGAAAAACACCCCCAAAGCATAATGTATCCACCTCCATGTTTGACAGTGGGGATGGTGTTCTTGGGATTACAGGCAGCATTCCTCCTCCTCCAAACACGGCGAGTTGAGTTGATGGCAAAGAGCTCGATTATGGTCTCATGTGACCACAACACTTTCACCCAGTTCTCCTCTGAATCATTTAGATGTTCATTGGCAAACTTCAGACAGGCCTGTACGTGTGCTTTCTTGAGCAAGGGAATCTTGCGAGCATTGCAGGATTTCAGTCCTTCATGGCGTAGTGTGTTACCAATTGTGTTCTTGGTGACTATGGTCCCAGCTGCCTTGAGATCATTGACAAAATC
>JAKJMR010016126.1:0-23802 GCA_024449315.1 Daboia siamensis
CTCATCCACGAGCTCAATCCAGGCATGGATGCCTCCATGCCAGGGAATTCTTTCTATTTACTCTACGTTGAATAAAGCTTTAAATGATTGCATCCCTGCGTGCTGCTTTTTACTTGGAAGCACCTTAACGAACCATCGACTTCTTGAGACCATCTCACAAATTGGTAGCAGAGAGGATGGTTTAAAGGCAAGGCTTCCAAGCCAGAAGCTAGAAGCAAGATGCCTGGAGGTTCCAGCAAGAACCCATTTGAGACGGATGGCAGGAGATCCCCGATTGTGACCAGGAGTCTTCAATCAAGGACGGCAGCCCTGCATCCAGCCCCTGGACCCAGCGGAGCGCCAGGGACCCCTTCGCATGCCTCCCCACAGCTGCAAGCCACAGAGGGAAGCATGGAAGGCTTACAGTCCTCCCAAGACTTCCCAGATGCATCGGAAACGGCCCGGGCCCAAGACAGCCGCTGCGTGGACCAGATGACTGAACAGGAATGCAGGGAGCTGCTCCGAACGTTCCTTGCAGCACAAAAGACGCCACAAGCCTCTCCACGGGAGTTGCCAGCGCAGGAGGCCTCTGGACACCGGGTGAGTCCTTCCCCAGCGCCCACGAGGCCCCCTAACATGGCGCCGGCCACCCTGAGTGACTCCGGGACCCCAGATCTTTTGGCGCGAAATGTCCCGCCAAACTGTGACCTCCAGCTTCCTGTGGCAACCGGAAGCAAGATGGCGGCCCCCAGGAAACCCACATGGCCTGATATTGATAGGCCTCAGCCAAGCCCTGAGACCCAGCAATCGGCGGCATCCAGCCGAAGCGGCACGGAAACCACCCCGTCCTCACCACCAGAAAGCCTCAAGGCCTATGAAGGCCTCGAAGCCTGCCCAGCCGATCCTACTGCAGCAGAGTTTAAAGCAGCCATCCAGGTCCTGGTTGCGGCCCTGGAGGCCAAAACGACCGCGGCCTCGACATCGGGGGTAGCCAGCCTCCCTTGCCACCCCCGGGGGCCTCCCGGAGGAGCTCCGCAGCCCCCAATCCTTTCCCTGGGGCCTAACTGCCGGGAGGGGTCCGGCCTGGAGCCTCCCAGCTACGTCCTGCAACCCCAGAGGGCCCCCAGTGAACCCCTGGGCCCTCCGGCCTACCTCTCGCCAACGCCCAGACGCCCTGCTTGCCAGATGGCCTTCGGGGGGGCTCCGGAAGAGGCCCCCTCCTCCAGCACCGTCTTCAGCCAGGGTCTTCAGGGCCAGCGATGGGCTCCTCTGAGCAATCCGGGCAATCCATTTGCCACCCAGCACCCATCCTGCGATCTGCGCCCCCCGGTGAGTGTCCCAGTGCCGGGGGGGCTTCAGGAGCAATCTTCGGGGCTGCTGCGGCCTTGCAGACCTGGGCCAGACCCTCCCCCTGCCTCATGGACTCAAATGAATTCTGAGCATGCCCAGTCGGGGCCATCCACAAATCAGAGAAAAATAACACCATCTGCCAGCAGAGGGGTCCCTCTTCCATTCAGTTCAATGGAAAGTTCAAAGATCTATAACAATGCATATAGAGCTATGAAAGATTCTCCTCCATCGGCCCCTGCACTCTTAAATAAATGTGAAAAACTGCAACTTGGGGGGGAGAATTTCAGAAGATGGAGTAAAGAAGTGCAAATGTATCTATTAGACCAAGGGACTCTAGAGATGGTTCTAGACCCCCCACCTCTTCCCTGGGGACCCCAAGAAGAGTGGTATCATAGGAAAGCATACACCACTCTGCTGAGTTCACTGGATACTAACTTGTACTCCAGCATTCCAGATGGGCTCACAGCTAGTGAAGTTTGGCGGTTATTATACAATTTATTCAACAGCGACACCATCGGTTCGATCACCAGACTCACAGCTGAGTTTTATACAACCAAACTCAAGTTTGGGGCTAGTATGCCTGAACACCTAGGAAAATTGAAGACGCTTAGGGGAGAACTGATGTTCAGAGACTACCCTGTAACTGATGTGAACATGGTCGCTGTCATTCTGGCTTCCCTGGACATAAGTTGGAGCAATTTCATTGTTTCACTGGAGGGGACAACGAAGGAAGCCATGACTCTGTCCTACCTCACAGGGAGGCTCATTGAGGAAGACAGGAGGCGTAGAGATGCAGGAGAATACGCCAAAGCCACCATACAGCAAGCCAGCAGGAGGCACCACAGCTCAGAGCAGGTTAATGCTCTACTTAAGTGTTTCATCTGTGGCTCTGAGGGGCATCTGAAGAAAGACTGCCCCCCATCACCAGCAAGGCCCCAAGCGTGGTCCCAATCAAGGAAGGGGCAAGGGGCAAGGAAGGGCGCGTGGCGGGGGCAAAGGCAGTGCCAAGGGCAATTCCGTGCATACTTGTGCTCTCACCCCCACCACAAAAGCTGATACCCCCACTGACATATGGTTACTGGACTCTGGAGCTTCATCTCACATTACCAATATGAAACAAGGGTTTAAAAGGTTAAAGAAAATTAACTCATCTGTCAAGGTGGCCAATGGTGATAAGGCTTTGGTTGTTGGGGAGGGCACTGTTTCTGTACCCGGGCTGGGAAAAGTTGATGGGGTTTTACATGCTCCCTCCATTGCCAACAACCTGTTAAGCATCATCAAATTATGTGCCGATGACAAGGTGGAAGTCTTATTTCGCAAAGGGGGAGGTCATGTCACCCGGAACCAGAGGGTCATTGGAAGTATCGCCATCATAAATGGTCTGCCATACTTCTCCCCTGAGAACCCAGCCACAGAGGACAGTCCACCGGGTGCCACCTCAGAAGGGGCCTGCGCACGGAAAGAGAGAAAGCCCCCACAGCCAGCCCCAAGGCTGTCTAAGGAGCGCAAGGCCGAAGCCGTTGCACCCAAGCCACCTCAGCCAGCCCCACAGCTTTCCAAGGGCAGTGTGGACAAGAAACCCGAACCTCAGCAGGCACCTAAAGCACCGCTCAAGGTAACCAGAGCCAAGATGGTGTCAGTGGGGAAGCCGCTCCACGATAAGTGTGCCCATCTCCTACACCGAAGATTAGGTCATGCGAGCTTCCCTGTGGTTAAAAAGATGGGAGAGTTTGCTGAGGGAGTCCAGCTCAAGGATTGTGAGGTGTTCCTGGACTGTGCCATCTGTAAGAGCACAAAGAGGAAGGTGGCCCCCATCCCTAAGGTGTCACTACGTAAGGCCCAATACCCATACCAACTAGTACATGTTGATCTGGTTGGGCCATTCACACCATCCCTAGGGAAAAGACAGTATTTTCTCACTGCCGTTGACGATTTTTCACGGTACGGCAACGTGTATACCCTCACAGAAAAATCCGAAGCTTTTGATGCCATAAAAACACTGTACAACCTCGTAGAGACCCAATATAAGACCAAGATCGCTCAACTCCAGAGCGACCGCGGGGCTGAATTCATGTCCCGGAAATTTCAGGACTGGGTAAAGCGTAAGGGCATCCGACATTTTCTTACAGCGCCCTTCACCCCTGCCCAGAACGGCGTGGCAGAGAAAAGAAATGGAATCCTGCAAACTATGATGCGTAGTCTGATTGCAGACGCTGGGGTCGCAGAATCATACTGGGCAGAGGCAGTACACTACGCCAATTACACCTTAAACCGCACCTGGAGCAGTGTTGTGGACCAGACCCCATATTTCCTGGTCCATGGTAGGAAACCAAGTCTGGGACACTTGCGTGTGTTTGGCTCCTACGCTTGGGTGCACATCCCCAAGCAGCTGCGGAAGAAGGGGAGGTCCGTCTCCCAGAGACTAAGGTTCTTGGGCTATGCTCCTGGCTCCAAGGCCTACCGTTTCCTGGGAGAAGGGGGCAGGACTGTGATTTCCCAATCTGCCTCCTTCGAAGAGGACTCCAATTGGACTCAGATCCACTCAAATGATCTGAGCCCATATGTCAGCAAGGACACACCAACCACGACATCACCTGAGACGACCACATACCCTGCCACCGACGAGAGCGAGAAACAAGACGAAGATTCAGGTGGGGAGGATGAGCCATCCAGTCCCGAGGGGACGCCTCAGAGACCCGCGATACCCAGCACCTGGGACCGAGGGTCTTCACATCCCGGTCGTGAAATGCCAGCTAACAAGGAACCCGCGGAACAAAAAGGCGGTGAGTGGCAGGAGGTCAGGAGATCAAAGCGGTCCAACAAAGGAATCCCGCCAAAGAGAATCGACATTGGGCACATCGCGTCAGTCAACAGCGTTGTGGTCACCCCAAAATCTTTCTCTGACATCCAGGAGCTGCCCATCGAAGAACAGGAGAAATGGCAGCTTGCGATGGAGCAGGAGATGGCGAGCCTGAGAAAGCTCAAGGTCTTCACCCCCCAGCAACCACCAAAGGAGAGGAAAGTCATTGGCACAAGGTGGGTTTTCAAGGCTAAACCACTTGCCAATGGCCTCTACCTGTATAAGGCCCGTTTGGTAGCTCAGGGGTTCGCCCAGCGCTACATGGAGGACTACGTAGAGACCTACTCTCCAACCGTCCGGGCAGAGAGCGTCAAGGCCGCCCTCGTAACTGCAGCCGCTCTGGGGGAGGAAGTCTTCCAGTTCGACATCCAGACGGCTTACCTCCACGCCAACTTGGACCGGCAGATCTACGTGAGGGCCCCTCCTGGCTACCAGCAGGAAAGGGAAAACACATGGCTACTTCAAAAAGGGTTATATGGCCTCAAGCAGTCGGGGAAACTATGGTACGACTGCCTTAGAAAAGGTTTAGAACGAGTTGGTTTCAGTGCATCCCATGCGGATGAATGTGTTTTCACACGCAACTCCAAGGGTACCACAGAACGGGTGTTAGTTTATGTGGACGACCTCCTATATGTAGGGCCTGACAAGGAAGGGTGTGATGAATTTGCCAAGGCCCTAGGGGAAAAGTTTACCCTGAAGTCTTTGGGGCGGGTTGACAAGTACTTGGGTGTGCACATCTTGGCCACTAAAGGGGGGTTCGCCCTATCTCAAAAAGAAAAGATTGAGGAGTTACTGGCCAAATGTAAAATGGCAGAATCTAACCCAATGCGTAGCCCGATACAAAGTGACTATTACAATCACACTCACAAGGACAGTCCTGAGTTCACAGATAATAAGCTTTACAGATCTGTGATTGGCTCCTTGCTATATATCAGCAATTGGAGCAGGCCTGACATAGCTTTAGCCGTGAATCTACTGTCCAGGCATGTGGAACACCCAAAGGAATTCCACTGGACTGCTGTTAAGAGGGTACTTAGGTACCTCAGGGGCACGACCGATGCTCTCCTTGTGCTAGAACCAGAGAAAGGGGAGACGGCCCAGCTCTCTGCTTACTCGGACGCAGACTGGGCTGGTGACACTAAGAGTAGACGGAGCACCTCTGGTTTCCTCATATTACTAAATGGCTGTCCTATCCATTGGCATGTTAGGCAGCAAAAATTTGTTTCTTGCTCCACGGCCGAGGCGGAATATGCCAGCCTGTCGGACACGGCCAATGATTTGATTTGGTTCGATGCTCTGATAACGAGCATCTGGGCACCTCCTCCTCTGCCCATCCAAATTCAAGAGGATAATATGGCTGCAATTGCAATCTCGGGGGCATATGCAGTGGGCTCTAGGTCCCGCCACATAGACATACGCTACAAAAATGTCAGGCAGCTTGCCAAAATGGGGTTTGTACATGTTGAGCATTGTAATACAACTGACCAGATAGCTGATCTGTTCACCAAACCTGTTCCCATTGACCGGCACAACCTTCTGTGTAAGCGTTTGTGTTTGGTCTTCTGAAAGTGTATATGCATGTCTATGACACCTGCTCGCCCCCTCACATACATTCACTGGTCCCTGTCATTGGCTGGCAAGAAGGGGAATTGTTAGATGTTTTTGTGCCAGCCATGGCAGTTCCCAAAAAAGGTCATCAGATGGGAGCAAAGAAGCATCTTTGCCCCCACTGATGGGTCAGGGGTCCCCGACCCCTGCAGCCCCATTGGCGAGAGTTTTATGGTAAGGGAGGGACTGAGGACCCCCATAAATATCTCTGCTCAGGGGCTGCTCTCTCTCTAGTTTCTCTTTGTTCTTTCTTCTACTTGCTTGCTCATCCACGAGCTCAATCCAGGCATGGATGCCTCCATGCCAGGGAACTCTTTCTATTTACTCTACGTTGAATAAAGCTTTAAATGATTGCATCCCTGCGTGCTGCTTTTTACTTGGAAGCACCTTAACGAACCATCGACTTCGTGAGACCATCTCACAGTTTTTGTATTATAATCCAGCTCGGCTTTTACAATAGCATTAAAGTCTCCAATCATACATATGCTTTCATATTCCATTTCTATTATTTTCTTGTGTAATGTTGAATAGAAATTTTCTTGATTTTCATTTGGAGCGTAAATCACTACCAATAATGATTTTTTACAATTCATAATTATTTCCACCATTAAGATTCGTCCTTCATCTGAATATATCAATTTAGTTTGTATTGCTTTCTGAATATATAATGCCACACCTCTTTTACTCTGATCCGCAAGTGAGGTATATATTTCTTCCAATTTTGGATATTCTAATAGATTTTTATGTTGTTTCCTAATATGAACTTCTTGCAAACAAATTATGTCCATTTTTAATTTCCCCAGTTTATTTAGTGTTCTTTTTCTTTTTATGGCTGAATTTAGTCCATTTATATTTATCAAAATTGCTTTTATCTCTTCTTCCATAATTATTTGTTTAAAGTTTTAGCTGATCTCATCATTCTCATCTCTCTCCTCTTTTGCCTCTTTTACACTTGCCCCTTTTCTCAATGCCCTTTCCTCCTGTCTGCTATACTTACTTCGTTGCTTCTCTGTCTCATCTCCCTGATGTCTAATGTCTCTTTCCCCTCTCAGCCTTTCTTCTTCTTGCTGCCCAAAGTAGCGATCATAAAAAAGTTCTGCTTTCTCTAATGTGTCGAATCTATGTCTCTTTTCTTGCCAATTTACCATTACTCCTTCTGGTATCAACCATCTAAAATTTATCCCTTTTTAAATTAAGATTTCATCAAAAATTGATATTCCTTTCTCAAATCTCTCATTCTTCTTGGAATCTGTTTTAATATCACTATCTCTCTTCCTTTATATTTTATTGCGGCGTTTCTCAGCTTCTGTAATATATCTGTCCTTTGTCGAGCCCCGCTGGCTTGCCACTCCTCGGGGACGCCTCTCAACCTCGGGGGAGAACCAGCCAGCCCGGTATTACCTGCCTCCTGCTCCTCCCGACGCACCAACCAGCCTCCTGTCTCGTCCCACGGCTCCACAGCGGCACAGACAACTCGTCCCACCACCCACGTGGCACGGGACGTTTGTGGAGCGGGACCAGTGCCGCCGGCCGCCGAACATCTGGAGGCCACGCCTGTGCAGTCCCCTTCCTCTGCTGGGGCAGCGCAGGTAACCGCTGCGGCGGCGCAGGGACCTTGGCCCACCATCCGGGCGGCGCGGAATGGCTGCAAGGCGGTCAGTCAGGGCTGGCGCAGGCGGCTGCCGAACAGCTGGCGGCCACGCCTGCGCAGTCTCCTTCCTCTGCCAGGCCTTCAGACAGGATTTCCGGGCCTCTTCGGCGACCAGCCAGCCGTGGCTACTCCGGACCGGCGCAACCAGCCCAGGAGGCACATGGCTGTCAGGCCGGACTGGTGGTGGGGACATGATGGGCGCAGCAGGGGGCAATGGGGGCTGTGGGTGTGTATGTGGGGGGGGACTGTGGGTGTGTATGTGAGGATGGGGAGAGGATGGTCGGGGAGACACGAGGAGGGGTTACGCGCCTTGGGCCAGGAGTTACCTGGCAGACTCACCTGACGCTGCTGCCGCGCGAGGAGTGGAGCCAGTGCGCAGGGAGGAGATGGGCGGGGTCTTTATTGGAATGTGGGCGGATACTGGTTTGTGTTGGCGGGGTGGGGCCAGGGTGTGTCCAGATGATAAAGGAGCATTGGAGCAGGATGCTGCCAATGCTGACTTTATCCCAGTTAAGTCTTACTGCTTGGAAGAAGAATAAACAACATCACTCGTACCTTGGATGTGTCTGTAGTTTGTCGTCAAGGACGGTTTGTGACAGTAAGTCAGCGTTGCTCTTGGTTTCCCTTTTGATGTTACTTCCCTTTGCTCTGTGGGTGGCAGAGGAACCATAAGGGGCCGCTCTGGCAGCTGCAGAGGAAGGGCTTGCGGGAGCTGCTGTGGCACCACAGGACCCGGCTGGAGTGGAGGGGCCTCAGCCAGTGGTACGGCCTAAGGCCAGAGGCGTTGTACCCACGTCTGACAGTGATGGAGGCTTGGAGACAGGGCCCCAGGCTCGGAGCGGGGAATGGTGGTTCAGCCCTGCGTTAGACCAACTGGACCTGGCTCATGGAAAGTCCCGCTCGGGGCTTTCAGCCTCGGCCTGGAGGGAGAGGCGGATGACAGAGGAGGAAGGCAAGGAGTGGAGTTACTCCACGGCACCAGGGGCTTATATGCTAGACGTCCTGAGGGACCGGTTTGGGGAGTTCGGATTCCAAGAGCCAGCGCCCTGGTCACCCGTCACCCCAGGCCGTGAGTCAAGACAGTGGTTACAGGAGGGGACGATGCCTGTTCGACCAGGCCAGTCTGGGTTCCGTTTGGCCAGCCTGAGGTTTTGTGGGCTGCCAACCCAGCCGATGGCTCCGGGGTCTGACCGGTCTGAACTGGCCCCTACAAGAGCATCGGGCTAGAACGAACCGAACGTGTGGGCAACGGCGACTGGTGGCTCCACTAGACCGTCGAGTGGGCAACAGCAGGTGCTGGGTATGAGAGGGCCCGGACCCCAGTGGGGTCCGGGGATGGTTTGGGGTCCTCCGCCCCTGCCAGTAATGTATGACGGACATTCCGACCAGCTCGCTATGTTCCTGAGTCATACCATCCATCACCTGGATCAGTACGGCACGGCCTGACGGAAGCGGTTCGCTTGGAACTGGGGACCCATTGGGAGGTGTTGCGTTTTATCGTGGTGTTCTGTACCAGTAGTAAAAACACAGTAAAAACACAACCCCCCCCCCCCGACCGTCGTCTGTTCATTTCAGTCACTGAGAGACGAGACCTGGCGGCACCCAGCTCCATTGGCTCCTCCCTTTGAACTAGGGTCTCACGCACAACAGGGGCTGCAGGGGTCTGTGGGGTGGCACGGCGACTCCTTCACTGCTGCAACCGAGCGTCGATCTGCAGGCAGAGATGGATCAGCCCATTGAGGTCTGAGGGAATATCCACACGGGCCAGCTCATCCAACATCTCCTCCGACAATCCATCCTGGAAGGCATCCACAAGCGCAGCCTCATTCCAGGCGGAATCCTGGCTAAGCAGCCGAAAATCGCTGGTATAGCTCTGTAGGGGGCGTTGACCCTGCCTCAGAGCTTTCAAGCGTCAAGTAGCGGTCTGCGTCTTTATAGGGTCCTCATACATCAGACGCATATGATCACAAAACCCCACAAAATTGTCCAACAATGGACTAGGTTGAGCCAGCAGAGGCGTGCCCCAACGAGCTGCATCACCCAAAAGAAGGCTTAACACAAACCCCACCTTATCCCGGTCAGTGGGGAAATCAGCTGCTCTCACGCTGATAAAGAGCTGGCATTGTCCCAGGAAAGCAGGAAACAGTTCTGGAGTGCCATTAAATTTATCCGGTATCGCAACTTGGCATTTTCTCCTGGGTGGTGGTGATGGTGGGGGTGCAGCATGGACCTGAGCTTGCAGTTGAGCCACCTGAGCTGCCAACAAAGTGAGTTGCTGGGTGAGCTGGGCATTCTCAGCACGTAGCTGCTCCATAATAATAATAAGGGGTGGGAGGCTGAAGGCAAACTGTTCTGTTCCAGCCTACTACCGGCCCTGCAGAAAGGTAGGGACAACCCATTCACAAAAGGCAAAAGGCTGGAAGTAAGCCTGCCAAATTTATTAACACAAAACAGATCCAAAACAGAGCAAACTGAGCAAAACAAAATACGAACCACTAAAACAGGAGCTATTCAAACGGTTGCCTTCAGCAAACTAGCCCTCCCACGCTTTCCCCTTTTAAACAGTTCAAGGCGTGGCTTCTCTCTGCCTCCTTCCGAGGTGCCCCATTGCCTTCCTCTGTTTACTCCTGATTGACTGCCTCCTGAGGTGGGCGTCCTTGAACAGGGCCAGCTGTGGGTCATCTTCATCCATGCTGTCAGGCTCACACAGCTGGGTCTGCGTCATAACCAGATGGGAAGGGCCTGGCTGAGGGCTCTGCGGAGCCTCAGGGCTATCGTCTGGAGGCTCTCCAAACCCCTCCTCCTCCTCCTCTTCTGAATCGTCCGACCCAACTGCCGAACCCACAGGCTGACCCTGAATCACAACACTATCCCGCACCGCAGGGCCCTTCCCCCGTGTCTGCCAATCCGGATGCAGTCGGGAAGGAAATTGTTCATGAAAAGCGGACACCAAAGCAGGGGCATGAACGGCGGTCGCGTCCTCCCAGGTGAACTCCTCAGAACTGTTCTCTGCAGGCTCTCCAAACCCCTCCTCCTCCTCCTCCTCTGAATCGTCCGACCCAACTGCCGAACCCACAGGCTGACCCTGAATCACAACACATGCAGCCAAAGGCCTGGGACATAGGGTGCCTCGGTGAAAGGGCCAGGCTGAAGGGCAAGGAGCCCATTGGCCATGGAGAATGGGTGGGGGAGGGCCAGCCAAGGAGGAATGCTGGAGGTAAATGGGCAGAGGCACGGCCAAGGGTGAGAGCCTAAAGGTCCCATTCTGCCTCTTGATGCTGGATAGTCTGACACCTTTTGGCATCTTCTGGGTGGTGTCTCCTCTCCTGGAGTTTTGGGCACTTTCCTTTTCTCCCACTTATTTTTTTCTCAAGCATGGCAGAGCTGTCAGCTGCCATTGTATGAATGAATACCAACAGCTCATCAGCATTCTAAAAATCTGGGTATTGAGAAAGCTTGCTCTCTTTCTTTACAACACAGCTTGTGTTGATAGGTCTAATTGTCTTTGAAAACTCAAGTTTTAAATTACAAAACAAGCTGCATCATTGAAATTGGCTGTTTTACCCCCTGCATTTTGCTAGTTGACTTGGAGGTCCTCTGAAGGCTACAAAATAAAAGGAGGGGTGCTTATTACCTATCCCTTTCTGCTGTAGGCTGTTCTGTAGAGCTTTAAAAGGTCCCTCATATAATCATTACTATTAACTGGACATCATCTAGAAGTGTGGACTAACTTCCAGAATTATCACCAATGGCTATGTTGATTAGAGAACTCTGCGAATTTAAGATCTGAAGAGGATCCTGGCTGAATTTGAAATCAGTTGGTAGGACTAAGATGAAACTTAGTAGAACACCTTGTAGAATCTCAACTTCATTGGCTTTTGGATGCAATACTGCTTCATTCTGTAAAAAAATACTGGTTAGTTGTCCATTTTTATGGGTAGTGTCCTGCTATCAATTCAAAATGAAATATTCTAACACAAAACAAACATGTAGAGAGCCAGTTTTATTTTTGTTAGTTCTCAAATTAGCAATGGAAGACTGATGAAGCTCTTTTAAGAATTTGAGCAATGCACTACTTTATTATTTTGACTAATCATTAATGAACAGTGGCTGGGTTCATGTATCACTCTAAACTACTTTGGCTGGGTATGTCATGTGAAACCAGCCCTCACTGTAAGTAACAATTTATGGTTTAATGTCATGAACAATTCAGCCTATAGCTTCAACAAAACTACCCATGGTTTAGCATGCTATGTGATGTTAGCCACATGGTGATGATTCATGTTGCATTCTGCTGGAAATTACCATAGCTCTAGTTTAAAATAATGATGGATACTTTGCACTAGAGTTTAAGACCCAAGAAAGATTAAATTCAAACATGGTCCACATTTAATCATAGCTTAAACACACTTCCTGAAAATATTTTCAGCAGCTTTATTCACAATCTTAAGTCTGAGTGATTAAATGAGTCACTTCACTCAAAAGGAATAATGGAAATATTTTTTTTAAAAAAAATGTATTCATGGGATAAGCCTTAACAAATAAAAATTCTTTGTAATTTCAATGACCACCCCTTTCAAAGAAACTTGTAATTAAACATCTTGTCTCACTACCTTCTTACTCCATAGCAGGCTAAAGCAGGCCTCCCCAGCCTGGTCATGCATATTACCCATATACTTAAAATGCTCACATTAATTACTTGCTTTTATACTAATTCCTGCAGTCATATTGGTGCCAGGTCTGTGCAAAATCCTATAGGGCTTTTGTTTTAACAAAAAGTTAAACAAGCCACTCTTTCAAAGCTGCTTCATAAAGCAACATGCCTCCCTCCCACTTCTAAAACCGAAGAAATCATGTTTTGATTTGCTTATTCCTGAGGCTTTCTCCAGCAGTTCCAAGAAGTGAAAGGAGCTTCTTCAGATGGTACTGAAAGCCAGAAAAAGTGATGCAAGGCAAATGAACCATTACTGTGTCTGGCACAAAAATCTTGTAATCAAAGCAAATTGTGGCAACCTCACCATAATCTCTCTATACACTGAAGGACACACAACATGGACTTTGTAGTGTTGTTGCACTTGCTAACTAACATACAGGTAAAACTCGAAAAATTAGAATATCGTGCAAAAGTTCATTTATTTCAGTAATGCAACTTAAAAGGGGAAACTAATATATGAGATAGACTCATTACATGCAAAGCAAGATAGTTCAAGCCGTGATTTGTCATAATTGTGATGATTATGGCGTACAGCTCATGAAATCCCCAAATCCACAATCTCAGAAAATTAGAATATTGTGAAAAGGTGCAATATTCTAGACTCAAAGTGTCCCACTCTAATCAGCTAATTAAGCCATAACACCTGCAAAGGGTTCCTGAGCCTTTAAATGGTCTCTCAGTTTGGTTCAGTAGGAATCACAATCATGGGGAAGATTGCTGACCTGACGGTTGTGCAGAAAACCAACATTGACACCCTCCATAAGGAGGGTGTCAAACCGTCCCCGATGAGAAATCAGTTGATGAGTCGTGGTACGGTCAACTGCGATGATTCCTTTATTCACAAGCTCCAAAGTAAATGCAGTCAGCGTTGGGAACCACCTGCCCCAACGCCTGCTTTATGCCGATACACGCCTTGGCCCCACCTTCCCCAAACCAAGCCAGCATCCGGCTGGCGCCTATTAAACCCGTCCTCTCTCCGTCCCCTCGCGCGTCCTAGCGTCCGTGCTCCCATGACCCGTCCACCATGAAGTATCTCGTGTTATCCCCCAGCCCCCTCCCAATCCTACCTTAAACGCCCAGTGTGTGACCATCCCTCCATACCCCACTACGCCCCCCTCAGCCCCACCTAGCTCCGATATACCCTTCCACATGTCCCACAAGAAGTCTTTGCCAAGGCCCAGCTCCGGCCCATCTGGTGTTCCCAATAATGGCCGATGGTCGCAAGGCCCCACCGGGGTACAGGCACCAGCGTAGACAGACCCGTCCCACCAGGACCCCTCTCATCTGGCCATGTGCCCTCCCAACAGAGGCCTATCTATGGTCGGGCCTTCGGCGGCCACCTCCGGCGGCAACTGCTGGGTTCCTTGTGCGATTGGGCAGTCTGTGGTGCCCTTTCAAGCGCCTGTGGGGCCTTCCTCAGGTCCCTCTGATGCAAGCGCGATGGAGAGTCCTGGAACAGCTGGTCGTTGGAGCGCCGGAACCCGGAAGTGTGGAGCAGCTGGCTGCCGGCCTCGGGAAGCGACGAATGGCTGGGACTCTTCCGGAGCTTGCAGACGAGGTGGCAACTGAGTCCGAGCATGTGGGGCCCGCAGAACAACTGGCTGACACCCAGCTCGTCATTGGGACCGCCGCCCCCGTGTCTGTGTGGGTGCAGAGCCGTGTGGGTGGGTCGATGTCCCTGAACGCCCCTCGTAGTGTCGGGCCCATGGGGCTCGACAGAGGGAAAGCCTGAAAAGGTAATTGCAAAAGAAGTTGGATGTTCCCAAAGTGCTGTATCAAAGCACATTAATAGAAAGTTATGTGGAAGGGAAAATTGTGAAGAAAAAGGTGCACAAGCAGCAGGGATGACCACAGCCTGGAGAGGATTGTCAGGAAAAGGCCATTCAAAAGTGTTGGGCTTTCACAAGGAGTGGACTGAGGCTGGAGTCAGTGCATCAAGAGCCACCACACACAGACGGATCCTGGACATGGGCTTCAAATGTCGTATTCTTCTTGTCAAGCCACTCCTGAACAACAAACAATGTCAGAAGCTTCTTACCTGGGCTAAAGAAAAACAGACCTGGTCTGTTGCTCAGTGGTCCAAAGTCCTCTTTTCTGATGAGAGCAACTTTTGCATCTCATTTGGAAACCAAGGACCCAGAGTCTGGAGGAAGAATGGAGAGGCACACACTGCAAGATGCTTGAAGTCCAGTGTGAAGTTTCCACAGTCTGTGTTGATTTGGGGAGCCATGTCATCTGCTGGTGTTGGTCCACTGTGCTTCATTAAGTCCAGGGTCAATGCAGCAGTCTACCAGGAGATTTGGAGCACTTCATGCTTCCTTCCGCAGACGAGCTTTATGGGGATGCTGACTTCATTTTCTAGCAGGACCTGGCACCTGCCCACACTGCCAAAAGCACCAAAACCTGGTTCAGTGACCATGGGATTACTGTGCTTGATTGGCCAGCAAACTCGCCTGACCTGAACCCCATAGAGAATCTATGGGGCATTGCCAAGAGAAAGATGAGAGATATGAAACCCAACAATGCAGAAGAGTTGAAGGCTGCTATTGAAGCATCCTGGTCTTCCATAACACCTCAGCAGTGCCACAGGCTGATAGCTTCCATGCCACGCCGAATTGAGGCAGTAATTGCTGCAAAAGGGGCCCAAACCAAGTACTGAGTACATATGCATGCTTATACTTTTCAGAGGTCCGATATTGTTCTATGTACACTCCTTGTTTTATTGATTGCATGTAATATTCTAATTTTCTGAGATTGTGGATTTGGGGTTTTCATGACCTGTACGCCATAATCATCACAATTATGACAAATCACAGCTTGAACTATCTTGCTTTGCATGTAAATAAATAAATAAACCTTTATTGTCAAAGTAAAACATGTGTACATTGAGATTAGCTGAGCCTTCCCCCGTGCTCTCTCCCCACAACACACAGTGACAACAAACCCTCCATCCTACCACACCATGTGAACCAACTACACCACACACCGGCCTCCCAAGTCAATTCTGCATAAGTTCACAGAGATTATATCCCAATTAAAAGCCTAACAGCCCACGTATAAAATCTATTTTTCAGCCTGTTGGTACAGCTGGCTATACTCCTATATCTCCTACCGCATGGTAGGAGAGTAAAGAGATACCGTCCAGGGTGTGAGTCATCCCTGAGAATCCTCCTCACTCTTCCAAGGCAACGAGCCCTGGCGATGTCATCCAGTGGTGTCAGGAGACAGCCCACAATGTCTTGTGCTGTGCTCACCACCCTCTGTAATACTTTCCTGTCCGCGGCTGTCAGACCAGCACACCAAACCACAATACCATACGAGAGGACGCTCTCTATAGTAGACCGGTAAAAGAGGGTCATTAGCCGTTGTTCTACCCTGTTCTTCCGCCAGACCCTAAGAAAGTGAAGCCTCTGTTGGGCCTTTCTAGCCACCTGGGTTGTGTTAACTTTCCAGGTCAGATCTTCACAGAGGTAGACTCCCAGAAATTTAAAGGAGGAAACTCTCTCCACACAGTCCTCCTCGATGTAAAGTGGGGCAGGTTCCTCCTTTTTCCTCCGGAAGTCTAACACCATCTCTTTCGTCTTGCCAAGTTGTTGTTACTACACCATATTGATAGTTTTTGTACCTCCACCCTATATGATGTCTCATCCCCACCTGTAATAAGACCCACCACAGTTGTCTCATCTGCGAACTTGATTATCGCAGTGGATGGGTCAGATGATACACAATCATAAGTGTATAAAGAGTACAGGTAGGGGCTAAGCACACAGCCCTGTGGCATGCCGGTGCAAAGCTTCAAGGGGGTGGACAAAGCAGACCCGACCCTCACTGTAACCGAACCCTAAGAAAGTCTTGAATCCAATCGCAGATGGCGGGGGAGAATTTCAAGTCAGTCAGCTTCTCAATGAGAATGCTTGGCAAAATGGTGTTGAAAGCCGAGCTGTAGTCAACAAAAAGCATCCTGACATAACTTCCAGGTCTCTCGAGATGACTTGCTACAGAGTGTAAAGCAGTAGCTATGGCATCGTCTGTCAACCTATTTCCCCTGTAGGCAAATTGATGTTTATCAAAGTCCAGTGGGAGGCATGTCCTAAGATGTTGGAGAACCAATCTTTCGAAGCATTTCATGACTACAGACGTTAATGCAATAGGTCTGTAGTATAATGAGTCTATCTCATATATTAGTTTCCCCTTTTAAGTTGCATTACTGAAATAAATGAACTTTTTCACGATATTCTAATTTTTCGAGTTTCACCTTTAGGTTTTTTTGTTTAGTTTGCTTTTTTCTCATTTTTTTTCCTATTGATGTTAAACTGATTGGTCTGTAGTTTCCTGGGTCTGTTTTTTTCCCTTTCTTGAAGATGGGAACCACATCAGCCCTTTTCCAATCCTCAGGTATTTCCCCCATGCTCCAGGATTTTTGTAAGATATGGTGCAGTGGTTCTGAGAGTTGAAGTCCTATGATGGTACAACATATTGTATAATTTGGGAAATAAGATTTTTTTCTCTCTTAATGCTCCTTTATGGTTTGAGAATGTATCAGTATAAACAAAGAAACCTTCCTAAATTTGTTTAAAATGCACAGAATTTTTGACATAAGTATACATTGTTCTTAGTTTTACTTAATTCCTGTTAATTTTGTTTATATTTACATTTTTATTGTATTGTAAACTGCCCAGAGTTGCTTTGGATAGTGAGATGGGCATCATATAAATTTAATAAATAAATAAGGAACAAATTAGTAATTGAATGGTCCTTTCCATAAATTCTATTTGTAAGCTGAAGTTGAGGTTGCAACTAGGTATTCTGGAGTACCTGTTGAGGGCTACTGTGGCACAGTAGTTTGTGTCAAGATCCTCAAGATTAGTATTGGGAGTAATCCAGAGATGCAACCATGTGCAGAAAGTTAACAAACCACTGAGGGTACTGCACAATTATTTGACAATTCAAAGGACTTAATTGTACTTTTGGAATATAAATCTGACACTAATAGTGCGTACTATGAAGATGGTTTAATTACAAGCCCCCCGGTGCAATTGAAAGAAGAGTTTCAAGTAAATCTACAATCCTCAAGAACAGGTTTGGGGTGTCCACTTCAAAATTGAAATTGGCAATGTGGACATATTTGTTTTAAAATCATATTGGAGAATCTATTGAGAGTTTATATTTAATAGACATTCAGAAGAAAAAGATTTTATTTTATGAGGACAAGCTGGAGGGAGTGACTTAAATTTAATAAATGGAGTTGGACTGGATTTTCTATTGGTCTCACATATATACAGTAATTAAAAGACAGTTCCAATGCTTTGTTTTATGCTTATAAAGTGGGTTTAAGAATGGGTTGAATAAAAGGGAAAAAGAAATTTTTGATCTTTTTGCATATATAACACTTGAGTAATTCCTAAAGTTTGCATTATTATTGCGCCCATATAAATTTCAGGTGTTCTAGTAGGATTTTTCTGACATTTAATCAGTTGCCTCTTACAGCAAAAGGCCTGGTCTGCAAAGAGCTTACAAAGCCTCATAGGGATCTCATTGTTGGAAGGTATCAGTCAGGAGAAGGGTACAAAACAATTTCCAAGGCATTGGATATATCAGGGAACACAGTAGTCATCATCAAGGGGAGAAAATATGGCACTACAGTGACATTTCCAAGAACTGGATGTCCCTCCAACATTGATGAAAAAACAAGAACTGGCCTGAGAGGCTGCCAAGAGGCCTACAGCAACTTTCAAGGAGCTGCAAGAATTTCTGGCAAGTACTGGTTGTGTACTACACGTGACAAGAATCTCCCGTATTCTTCATATGTCTGGGCTAGGGTGGCACCCCACCCCACCTTGGGTACGGTGGCAAAACAGAAGCCTTTTCTTATAAACATCTGAGCCCAGCTACATTTTGCAAAAACCTACATCAAGTCTGACAAAAGTACGTGGGAACATGTGCTATGGTCTGATGAGACCAAAGTAGACTTTTTTGGCCATCTGTGAGAGGGCAGGCTGCCTAAGATTAGCTAGCACCTGGGCTGATGGTGCCTGCCCCTTTAAGACCTCTCCCTACAGACTGACAGCTCAACAAAGAGCAGCTATAAAAAGCCTGCAACAAACCAGACTTATATGTTGTGGGTGTGCTAGGTTCGGACAGCAGTGGGCACAGAAGGGCTCTGCGAGTAAGAAGAGTTGTGGGTTTTCTAATCCTAATAGGAAACTGGAAGCAACCTAAGATGTCAAGGTAATGATTTAGAAGCTAACCACCTGATGTAATGTATGATGTAAAGTTGGAAATGACTAAGCAGGGTCTATGTCTCTTTAAGAGCAAACAGGGTCTGTATCTCTTTAAGAACCTTGTATAAAAGGGAAGGCTCCGCAGATGTGTTCTTTGTCAAAACTCGTCCTGCTGCGTGCCGGACAGGAATGAGAGACGACTCACTAAGGATTGTAAATGCTTTATTCTTCCTCACAGCAACCCGAAGCAGGAAAACAAAGTCAGTGTTGGCTGCTACCCACAACCAATGCCGCTAAATACATGCCTATGGCACACGCCCACCCCCCACCCAAACACGCCCACATGCTCCCGACCCCTATATACACCTCGCCCCTTCCCAGCAAAGCCTTTCCCTTCTTGCTCCCTTTCCGTCAGGTAAGCTCGCACCCACAGCCCTCCACCACCCCGTCCCACCCCCACCCCCCACCCCATAGCGGCCCCTACCCGGCCCTGAGCCCCTGCATGACTGCCAGCGGCTGGTTCCGTTTGCCATCCGGGCGCCGGCTCCGTTTCAGGCACTGCGGCGGGAACGAGCCCGCTCCCCAACGAAATGGCCGCGGGGCCTGACAGCATCCAGGCGGGGCTATCCCGCCCCTGCACGCGCTGCACAGCTGTTCCGAACAGCCCTGCCGCACAGAGAGGCCGTGGCGGGGGCCCCGCTATCTGTTGGGCCTGCGGGCCTCTTTGCCATGAGGTAGGGGCTCCTACGCCAGCATCTCTGCCGGCTCCACTGTCGTCCGGTGTGTCCCGCGCCTGTGCGGCGTCAACCGGGAGGTCCGCCGGCAGCAGCGCAGCCGGCTGCCGCGAAAACGCCATCCGGCGACTCTCCTGGGCCGGGGTGGAACGGGGCGGTCCACGGGGGTCTGTCGGGCTGTCAGGTCGACCGGCAACCAGGTCAGGAGGGGCCGTAGGGGAGGGCAGGGCCCCCGTTGAATGTCGGCCCTGTGGGGTCCGACATTCTTTCTCTTCTGTCTTCCTGCTGTGGTGTGTTGGATCCTGCTGTTTTAACACATGTATGTATATTGTTCCTGGTGTATGATATTGTAGATAGTGTAATATAAACCACCATTTAATATAGACCACTGTTTACTGTGTTTACTCCTGGGTTATCTCAGTGCAATAAGACTGTGCATGCTCTGACATAAAAGAATTGGAGAAGCTCACTCCTGATAGTAAAACAGAGCAGCAGTAGACCTAGGAAGGGTGTGGAATGAAACTGGGACTACTACCCAAGGATCTGGTGTCTGGCGGGCTAAAATAAGGCTGGAGTGAGCCTTCTAGAGTTTGGGCAGCCCACTGAATTGGGTACAGAAAACCCAGTGACACCATTGTTCCAAAAAGTATGTTTGGCACACAAACACCATGCATCACCAAAAATACTCCATACCCACAGTGAAGCATGGTGGTCATAGCATTATGCTTTGGGGCTGCTTTTCTTCCATTGGAACTGGGGCTTTAGTCAAGGTGGAGGGAATTAGGAACAATTCCAGGTATCAGTCAGTTTTGGCACAAAACCTTTAGTCCTCTGCTAAAGCAGAATTTCACCTTTCAACACAACAGTAACCCAAAGCATACCTCAAAATCAACAAAAGAATGGCTTCACTTGAAGAGCAACAGAGTTTTGGAATGGCCCAGCCAGAGCCGGGACCTGAATCCAATTGAAAATCTGTGGGGTGACCTGAAGAGGGCTGTGCACAGGAGATGCCCTCACAATATGACAGATTTAGAGCTCTTTTGCAAGGAAGAGCAGGAAAAGATTCCCAAGGGAAGATGTGCCACGCTGATAGGTTTCTTCCCCAAATGATGGAATGCTGTCATAAAATCAAAAGGTACTTCATTTTTTAAGGGTGTGCACTTTCCCACCCGGATTTGTTTTTCAACTGAATTGTACAGCTTGTTATATTAAAGGTGGAAAATATTCTGAAGTGATTTATCTTGGTATGATTTTTTTTACATCTCAAAAATCTGGCATTTTAATGGCAGTGTATGTAGACTTTTATATCCAGTGTAGACTGTTTCAGTCTATTTAAGAAAAAGGTGGAACCAGGTTCATAAAAGCCCATCTTTGAGACTCGTGCTGGAACTACCTGCTTAGCCACCTGGTCTTGTCTTTAGTTTTTGTTTTGTATACTGGTTCAAGAAATTGGCACTTGGGGATACAGTTCTGAACCTGGCACTGAAAGGCACACAACAGATACCTTGTATAAGAAACTGGCATGCTTGCTTTCCAGTGAGGATGGGTAACCAAAGAGAATCCCAAGATGAGCATGAGAAAATACAGAGAATAGGGAGGTGAGGGTTTGTTTTTTTTAAAATGTGTTTAATGCTTCTTGAAAGGATTAGGTCCCCTATTTTACAAGGCAAGCATAAAAAGCACCCATCTTTTGAAAGCCCCTAAGCATCAATAGCTGCATAGTTAGAAGCTGGTCTCACTCCCTCTGCTTTTAGGAATCCTTAATATTTAGAAAATAGTTGTCTCTGCCCACTTGCTATAATGCAACAAAATTTTTAAATATATGAAACTATAGATTTTTAACAGATACAGATAACAGTATACAGCTGCCCAATTTGGGGTGGAGGGGTTGGGAAAAGATTTCCTGTTTGCTGGAAAGAGTAATAGAAAAAGTACAGGGGGGGATGTTTGACACCATTTTATTAATCTTCAACTGCAGTGGAAAAATATAACCTCTTACAAATGCCATCCTGTGTAAGCTTCAGTATATAAAACTAACCCCATATCAGAACCAAATAAAGAGAATAGGCAAAGCAGTTTCCAAATTGTACTTTTATCTTTTTTTTGTTTGAACATTTAATTTCAACTTCATTTTTGCAATCCAATATTTCCTGAAAGGTTTTTTTATTTAGACTTTTAAAAAATTCTTTGGCACAATTGTGTATGGTTCAGGCTTTGTTCAAAGCAAAAGGGGCTTTGCCCCGTTTTGCTTGTTTTTATTATCACCAATTCAAAGTTGTGTTTTGTTTCAAAGCCTCACATCCCATTTGGAAAAACTAGATCCTAATGTCTCCACTGACATGTCTTCTGGACACCCTACCCGCCTCTCACCCCATCCCGGGTTTCTACATTCACAGTTGAACAAAATTCAGGAAGGAAAGGAGCTTTTTATTGAAACAAGATTGTGAAAAAAGTCACAACGGGAGCTTTGAACATCCCACCTACAATCCCCTAAAGAAACCCTACATGGGGCAACTTCTATTTACCCCTCCCCGCTTCAAATCTCATACTTTTCTGCTACTTCAAGTAGACTGAACTTGTTAATTGAGGAAATGCAACTGCTAATCTTTTCAGTGTTTCTTTTGGGAAACATCAACTGCAATTGAGAATGTAGATACTGCCTCATTCACACACACACTCTTGAAAGAAAATCCTTCACCCTTCCCATTTGTCTTGAGCAATGACAGTGCTGTGTGTCCAAAAACTCCCCTCCCTCCTGAAAAAAGGTAACTGGTGGGCTGAGGACCCCATCTTCTCCTCTCTAGCAACAAAAGCCAGACTTTATTAAGTGAGTACTCAAATTGAACCTGAAGCTAGCTTTTCTCTGTCCTAGACTAAGTAAACTACCTCTTCACTGTCCAAAAGACAAGAGAATTAGTCCTTGTCAGAAGAGACTGTACTGAATCATTTTCTACTTCCTGGAGGCAAGCAATGACAAGGTTTTGTTGCTATTCAAGTCGGTGATTAGCTCCATTAACAGTGGTTTTGCCATTTGCCGTGGCTGGATTTTCACCTTGGTGTGTTTAAGCCTCTCACTCACTCATCCTCTCATTCCCAAACACTCAGCATTTGTGCACACTCCTCACTTCGGGTTGGTTTTTTTTTTCCTCAATAGATTGGAGAATTCCAGTAGGGGTCTCAGGTGTCATCCCAACAGTAAAAGATCTGTAAGTGAAGAAAAATAAGAAGGCAATGCAGTGTAATATAAAAAGAGACACTTGCAATTTCTTTAGTAGCAATAAAATTGTTTCATTATTGTGGGTTTTTTAAACAAATATTCGTATTAGACAACTTTTTCACTTCAATTGTTACATCACGTTGCATAAGATTTCTTACATTTTTTTAAAGCAGGTCTTGAAAGAAATAAGGAATTTTTGAATAGGAGGACATTGAAGACAAAGGCCATGGGGATGATAATCCAAATACTACTTCCTACACCATTTTGAAGGTTACTCAGTGGGGAATTAACATATCTGGGCCTTACATTAGTTCTCCGAACGTCTAATGCAAACTGTATAGGAACAACTCAAATGTTTTAAAGAACAAAAAAGTTGGAGTCTTCTTACCAAGCTTGATTTTTCAGTTTTCTCAACTCTTTAGTGGCCCAGGTAGCAAGGGTTTTTGTTTTGTTCGTCGTTGATCTTCTTCCTTCAGTTAGTAATTCATGTATCATGGGCCTAGCTTCTACCATCTTGAGGACATCTTTCCCAAATGCTGTGCACAAATCCCTGTGAAAAGCAAAGAATATAAAGAAAAACCTCCCAATACTTGGTTTCAATGATTACTGTGGCTCATGGGTGTCAAACTTGCCGTGTCACGTGTTGCAACGTATCGTGACTTTTTTCGCATTGCTGGAGCTGGGGTGAGCGCAGCCTCCACATGATGCAACCGGCCTGTGGGCCAGCAGTTTGACACCCCTGTTGTGGGTAGTTGAGTTTCTTGACTCTTATGAGTTATGACTGCAGCACATCTCCCCCATGGTCATATCATCATACTTCAGGCACTTGGCAACCAGCTCACATTTACTACCAGACATAGCAACCCATGGTTACGTGACCACAACTTGCAACAATTATTATTTCTTGCAGTTTTCTGGCAGAAAATGCCCATTGCATATGCTGGATTCACTTGACCACCATGTGGTTTGCTTAACAACTGCAGAGACCTGCTTTATATCTGTTGTAAAAACAGTTGTAAAATTGAATCTGGTCACATGGTGTCTCAACTTACTGACCAAAATTCTGGGCTTCATTGTAGTCATAATTCAAGGACTACCTGTAGTCACCCCCTAAGTGGATTACTGCAATGCACTATTTATGGGGCTGCCCTTGAAGATCATCTGGAAGTTGCAACTGGTCCAGAATGCAGCAGTGTATGCCCATTTTTCCTCTGTGCTCTGCCAGTGTAATGATATATGGGAATGACCAAATGGGCAAAGAGACACCACCAAGGGAAGCTGGATAGTAGGTGGAGCAAGATGCTCAGACGAGATTGTCCCTAGTTTCTCAGGCTGTAAAGGAGACTGGGGGGGGAGGGAATGTATTTTCAGACTTGCAAGATTATGTCAATGTAGCTTTACATTGAAGTTGCCCATCTGCAAATAATAATAATAATAATAATAATAATAATAATAATAATAATAATAA
>JAKJMR010016126.1:25837-69740 GCA_024449315.1 Daboia siamensis
AACACTTATTGAGTGCCAATTTGGTTTGACCATCAGTAGATCAGATTCTTGTGTATAGGTTGCATGTAATATACTTTTAGTGCTTTGAACTTAACTTCTGTTCCTGGTTACCTGCACCTGACATTAATCTGATCTACTCACCTAAACTTTCACAGACTACTATGAAAACCACAGCATGGCATCGGATCCACAAGCTGGAGCAGCAGCAGACAATTCAGAGATGAGTATCCTCTACAGACACCAAGACGGTTTGGAAACCAAGGTGTGAAATACAGCAGCTAATATGCACCAGATACTCTTGCTCCACCATCAGCAACTGGTGCTCCACTGCAGAGGACCCCTGGATGTCTACCCCAGAGATTTGCAGGAGACTCAGACAAGATGAGAACATTTCTTACCCAATGTGAACTATTCATTGGCACCAGACCAGTGAAGTTTCTAATGGACAGATCATGAGTGTCCTTCATTCTCAGCCTCCTCACAGCTTCAGCCACTAGATGGGCGCTCCCCCATGATTGAGTGCAATGACCCAATCATGGATAACTATTAAAACTTCCTAGTACACTTCAGACAACACTTCAGAGATGCCACCCAAGAAGACACTGCCACATGCACAATTCAAGAGCTCCAACAAGGAAACTGGAGAGTATGGCTCTACACTGAATTCAAATGGTTGCAGCTGATTTGAACTGGAATGAGCCTTCCCTGTTGGTGCAATTCAGACATGGCCTCAATGACAGAATTGCAAATGAACTCATCAGGCAGGTAGTTCCCCAAACACTGGATCAAATCTACAGAACCTGCATTATAATTGACTCATGTTTAGAAGAGATCAGGGCTTGCTCCAACCATTGCAAGCTACCAGCTCAACTCCCATATCCAGTCCTCATCTCTCTTACACTGACTGAAGCTGATCAAGGGGGAGAGGAGCCTATGCAAATTGATGCAGCCAGACAATCCACAGCCACAGAAGAATGGCAGAGGCACTGAGATTTTAGTACTGTTTCTACTGTAGAGAATCCAGGCACTTGGTCAAGGACTGCACTTCCAAACCACCCAGGAGGAGACAGGCGCTGCAGCCACAGTTCCAGTGACAGACATCCCAAATGCAAACCATAGAAATGGGAAATGACAACAGCCTACCTGCAAGAGCTTAAAGGAGGGATTCTTCAAACACTGAATGGGGTTCACATTCAAACCAACCTAGGTATGTTGTTAAAGATTGATGTCACTTTAGGTCTCTCTCTTTAGGATGGGAAGAAATTGTTACTGCTTTACTGGATTCAGGAGCTACAGCTAATTTTATAAACTATGCAACAGTAAAAGGACTCAAGATTCCCATAGCCCAGGGGTAGGGAACCTTGGCTCTTTTGACTTGTGTACTTCAATACCCAGAAGTCCTGAACCAGCCATGCTGATTCAGGAATTCTGGGAGTTGAAGTCCACAAGTCATAAAAGAGCCAAGGTTCCCTACCCCAGCCATAGCCCATTTGAAGTTTCCCTTACAAGTGAAACAACTGATAGTCAGCTTTTGAAAGTGAGTCCTATTACACTATTCCATAGTCCCTTTGCACTTAACCATAGCCAAGCACTCTGAACTGTTAACTCTTTACATGACTAACCACCTGGACTTTCCAGTCGTTTTGGGGTATGGACGATTACAAACCCACGAGCCCACAATTTGTTGGAAGATGCGTCCTTTTTCATTTTATGACCTAGCCTGTCTCCATCATTGTGATCAGCAGTCCAAAACCCGCCACCAGCCAACCCTGAAGCCAAGCAGGGAGATACCCAACCTACCAAGCAAATACACAGAGTTTGCAGTTATTTGGGGAGGAAGAAGCCCCAGTCCTCCCCTCACACAGAGATTGTGACTGTGCCATAGACTTGATCCCAGGTGCTAAAATACCTGCCAAGAGACAGTATCCAATGCCAGCTAAGGAATTAGAAACCTTGAAGCAGTACTTAGACTCTAACTTACAAAAGGGCTTTATTAGACCTTCAAAATTAGCCTCAGCACCCACCTGCCAACAAGTCAAGGCTATGGTCTTCCCAGTTGCAATGTATGGCAGTGAAAGTTGGACCATAAGAAAGGCTGAGCGCCAAAGAATTGAGGCCTTTGAACTATGGTGCTGGAGAAGACTCCTGCGAGTCCCTTGAACTGCAAGGCAATCAAACCGGTCAGTCCTAGAGGAGATCAACCCTGACTGCTCTTTAGAAGGCCAGATCCTGAAGTTGAAACTCAAATACTTTGGCCACCTAATGAGAAGGAAGGACTCACTAGAGAAGAGCCTAATGCTGGGAAAGGTTGAGGGCAATAGAAGAAGGGGACGACAGAGAATGAGGTGGCTGGAGTCAATGAAGCAGTAGGCGTGAGCTTAAATGGACTCCAGAAGATGGTAGAGGACAGGAAGGCCTGGAGGAACGTTGTCCATGGGGTCGCGATGGGTTGGACACGACTTTACAACTAACAACAACAACCAACCTTTTTTATACTCAAGAAACAAGACCTGAATACACCAAACACAAATGGAGTGCCCCCCTCCATGTATGGTCCACAAATACCAAGCCCTCAACTCTGTGCCAGTCAAGAGACCACCATCCACTGCCCTTAATTTCAGATCTTTTGGACAGGGTGCAGAAGGCACAAATTTTTACCAGGTTAGATTGTCAACTCTACAAATGAGCATGGCTGCAGCCATTTTTTCTTCTCATTCTAGGTTGCCACATAGAATGGAGGGGGGGTTGCCCAGGTGCTTCATTAATCAAAATAATCTTCTGTCCCGACTATACGTTGCATAAAAAGCCTGCCAAATAATCATATTGGGGAACGCAGTTGCTTACATAGTTTTATGGGTGGGACATTTAACTTTGTATTGGGAAATTGTTACTTGTGTATTCAGACTTGGTTTCACTTTTGAACGTGCTGATACTTTGCAACTAATAAACATGTTCTTTGAGGAATTCTCAAGCCTTGGAGTTCTGCTTTATTCGTCTCTCTCTGTCGGAACCATGACATAGATCTTTGCAATGCCTACAATCTCATTAGAACCAAGGAGGGCCAGAAATACTTAACTGCTTTCAAAACCTGGTATAGCAAGTCTGAATTTTTTTAAAAAATTTTATTTGTATACCGCCCTTCTCCCGAGGGACTCAGGGCGGTGAACAGGGCAAACATATAAAAATACAAGAATACAAAATTTAAAAAAGAATTAAACACAATGCCCAAGCTAAAACAATAAATAGATATATTAAAAACAACAATAAAATCCCAACCCATCCCCCATCAGGCCAGGCCGGCTTGTTCAAACAAGTAAGTCTTCAGGTCGCGTCGGAAGGAGCGAAGGTCGGGCGCCATCCGGAGCTCGACTGGCAACCGATTCCATAAATCCGGGGCGCCCACAGAGAAGGACCTCCCCCTGGGGGCCACCAGACGACATTCTCTAACTGGTGGCACCCTGAGGAGGCCCTCTCTGTGGGAACGCACAGGGTGGAGGGAAGTTGATGCCGGCAGCAGGTGATCCCTGAGGTACTCCAGACCCATGCCATGTAGGGCCTTGAACACCATTACCAGTACCTTGAATCTCACTCGGAAGACAACTGGGAGCCAATGCAGCTCACGGAGCAGAGGTGTAACATGGGAGTATCGGGAAACTCCCAACACAACTCTCGCGGCTGCATTCTGTACCAGTTGGAGCCTCCGAGTGGTCCTCAAGGGCAGCCCCATGTAGAGAGCATTGCAGTAGTCTAGACGAGAGGTGACGAGTGCATGAGTAACCGTACGCAAGGCATCCCGGTCTAGATAGGGCCGCAACTGGCGCACCAGGCGAACCTGGGCAAAGGCCCCCCTAGTCACAGCCATTATGTGATTCTCCAAAGTAAGCCGCGAATCTAGGAGGACTCCCAAGTTGCGAGCCCTATCTACGGGGGGTAATAGTTCACCCCCCATAGAAAGAGATGGAATATTCTGGATATCCCGGTATGCCGGTATGCACAGCCACTCAGACTTGTCGGGGTTGAGTTGAAGTCTGTTCCTCCCCATCCAGACCCGAACCGCTTCCAGGCAACGGGACATCACGTCGAGGGCATCACTGGGGTGGTTTGGGGTCGAAATAAAAAGTTGGGTATCATCAGCATACTGATGATACCCAACTCCAAAACCACGAATGATCTCACCCAGCGGTTTCATGTAGATGTTGAACAGGAGAGGCGAGAGGACCCCTGAGGAACTCCACAAGCGAGAGGTCTCGAGGTCGACCTCTGCCCTCCTGCCAACACTGACTGCGAACGTCCCAGGAGACAGGAGGAGAACCACTGAAAAACTGTGCCTCCCACTCCCAATCCCCTGAGACGCCGCAGCAGGATACCATGGTCGATGGTATCGAACGCCGCTGAGAGGTCTAATAGGACTAGGACAGAGGAATATCCCCCTGAATTCACTGTGATCACATTCAGGTTGGTCAATGCAGGGGCAATATTTTCCAGATTTATGAACCATTTTTTTCTGATCTCATAGTCCTTTATCTGAATGACATCCTGACCTACTCTGAGGATGAATCTCAGCAAAAAGAACATATGTGTACAGTTCCAAGTAGAGTGAGAGACAGCCACCTCTTTGCTAAACCAGAAAAATGTGCCTTTGATCTAGCACAGTTAGATTTCTTGGGCTATCATACCTCCACAAATGGTATCCAGATGGACCCCCAGAAAGTCAGGGCAGTGCTGGAATGGCAAGCTCCCTGCACAGCCAAAGTCATTCAAAATTTTCTGGGCCTTGCCAACTTCTATAGAAAATGTATCCCTGGCTTTGCCCATAAAGACAAACTGCTTACCCAACTAAAAAAGAAAGGAGTTAGATTTGCTTGGACTCACACGCAACAAACAGTTTTCAAAGAGTTAAAGCAGCTCTTTGCCCATCAGCCCCTACTTCAGCATCCAGACCTGTCAAAGAGATTTATTGTTCAGACAGATGCTTCAGACGTAGCAATCAGAGCTGTTCTTTTACAAAAGGGTGAGTTTATAAAGGCCCACAGTTCCAATTCAGATTTTGGAAGGCACTGTTTTAGCTCTTGAATATACAAGTCAGCCTATCTTCAGCCCACCACCCGGTCATGAATGGTGAGGCAAAGACGACTAACCAGCTGCTCCAACAATATTTGAGGTGTTAATGCACCTACAGCCAAGACAACTGGCCATCATTATTGCTCCTGGCAGAATTTTCTTATAACTCTTTCCACATATCAATTTCAATGACACACTTTCAAGCTCTGTATGGAACACACCCAAGAGTATTACCAGACAACCCCACAGAAGACACATCTGTCCCAGGAGCTGTTGATTTCTTACAGGAGCAACTTGCTACCCAAGCCCTATTGAAGAAACAGTTCAACCAAGCAAAGCAGTCTTCCTGATTTTTAGTTTGCCAATTTCACCAATGCTTTCTTGAGAAGTCACGACCAGCCAAGCTTCCAGATCCCCACACTGCCCGAATAACCTGCTGATGGAGTTACCCAGCCTCTATGGATCGCTCTGGGGGTTTATGATGTAAAAAAAAAAAGCTCTTGGTAAAGTATCTCATCTTTATATGAGGCAAGACTAAGATTCACTGTGGGACTTTTAAGCTACCCTTGTGCCCAAGCACAAAGTCTTCAGCATTTACCCTATCAGTCCTGCTGCACAGGCTACGACTCCATCACTATGATCTTCATCTGCAGCAATATGGTCAATGAAAGACAAGATGAATTCTACTCTAGGCTGCACCAGCATCACATCCGCTGAAAAGGAAGCATAATTTAGTGTTATAGGATTACATTATAGGTTTATTTCTTCCTATCAATATCAACAATTCTGGAAGGTTTATCTTACCATCCTGTTCAGTGATGGGCCTCATTCGAATCAGAGGCAACCTACAAAGTTATTGTTTTTTTCTGGCATTGCCTCTACACCTTCCTTGTACATGCTAGCTTAAAACTATTTTTAATGCTCATACAAAAACTGATGCATATCTCTACACGAGAAACATAGCAGTATTTGAGAGAGAAGGGAAAATATAGCTACAGGTGAAATTCGAAAAATTAGAATATCGTGCAAAAGTTCATTTATTTCAGTAATGTAACTTAAAAGGGGAAACTAATATATGAGATAGACTCATTACATGCAAAGCAAGATAGTTCAAGCTGTGATTTGTCATAATTGTGATGATTATGGCGTACAGCTCATGAAAACCCCAAATCCACAATCTCATAAAATTAGAATATTACATGCAATCAATAAAACAAGGACTGTACATAGAACAATATCAGACCTCTGAAAAATATAAGCATGCACATGTACTCAGTACTTGGTTTGGGCCCCTTTTGCAGCAATTACTGTAAGCAGCTACCATTGTCCCGGTCCCCAAGAAAACTGCAGTTGAGTGCCTGAATGACTACAGACCTATTGCATTAACTTCTGTAGTCATGAAATGCTTCGAAAGATTGGTTCTCCAACATCTCAGGACATGCCTCCCACTGGATATTGATAAACATCAATTTGCCTATAGGGGAAATAGGTCGACAGACGATGCCATAGCTACTGTTTTACACTCTGTAGCAAGTCATCTTGAGAAACTTCGAAGTTATGTCAGGATGCTTTTTGTTGACTATAGCTCGGCTTTCAACACCATTTTGCCAAGCATTCTCATCGAGAAGCTGACTGACTTGAAATTCTCCCCCGCCATCTGCGATTGGATTCAAGACTTTCTTAGGGACTGGTTACAAACAGTGAGGGTTGGATCTGCTTTGTCCACCCCCTGAAGCTTTCCACCGGCATGCCACAGGGCTGTGTGCTTAGCCCCTACCTGTACTCTTTATACACATACGACTGTGTATCATCTGACCCATCCACTGCGATAATTAAGTTCGCAGATGACACAACTGTGGTGGGTCTTATTACAGGTGGGGATGAGACAGCATACAGGGCGGAGGTACAAAAACTATCCATATGGTGTAGTAACAACAACTTGAACCTGAACATCAGCAAGACGAAAGAGATGGTGCTAGACTTCTGGAGGAAAAAGGAGGAACCTGCCCCACTTTACATTGGGGAGGGCTGTGTGGAGAGAGTTTCCTCCTTTAAATTTCTGGGAGTCTACCTCTGTGAAGATCTGACCTGGAAAGTTAATACAACCCAGGTGGCTAGAAAGGCCCAACAGAGGCTTCACTTTCTCAGGGTCTTGCGGAAGAACACGGTAGAACAACGGCTAATGACCCTCTTTTACCGGTCTACTATAGAGAGCGTCCTCTCGTATGGTATTGTGGTCTGGTATGCTGGTCTGACAGCCGCGGATAGGAAAGTATTACAGAGGGTGGTGAGTACAGCACAAGACATTGTGGGCTGTTCCCTGACACCACTGGATGACATCGCCAGGGCTCGTTGCCTTGGAAGAGTGAGGAAAATTCTCAGGGACGACTCACACCCTGGACAGTATCTCTTTACTCTCCTACCATCGGGTAGGAGATATAGGAGTATAGCCAGCCGCACCAACAGGCTGAAAAACACCTTTTATCCGTGGGCTGTTAGGCTTTTGAATGAGAAATAACTTTTGTGAATTTTATGCAGAACTGACCTGGGAAGCCGGTGTGTGGTATAGTTGGTTCACATGGTGTACTAAGATGGAGGGTTTGTCGTCACTGTGTGTTGGGGGGGTGGGAGCACAAAGGGAGGCTCAGCTAATCTCAATGTATACATAGTTGTACTTTGACAATAAAGATTCATTCAAAAAAAAAAGGTAATCCCACGGTCATTGAACCAGGTTTTGGTGCTTTTGGCAGTGTGGGCAGGTGCCAAGTCCTGCTGAAAAATGAAGTCAGCATCCCCATAAAGCTCGTCTGCAGAAGGAAACGTGAAGTGCTCCAAAATCTCCTGGTAGATGGCTGCGTTGACCCTGGACTTAATGAAGCACAGTGGACCAACACCAGCAGATGACATGGATCCCCAAATCAACACAGACTGTGGAAACTTCACACTGGACTTCAAGCATCTTGCAGTGTGTGCCTCTCCATTCTTCCTCCAGACTCTGGGTCCTTGGTTTCCAAATGAGATGCAAAAGTTGCTCTCATCAGAAAAGAGGACTTTGGACCACTGAGCAACAGACCAGGTCTGTTTTTCTTTAGCCCAGGTAAGACGCTTCTGACCTTGTTTGTTGTTCAGGAGTGGCTTGACAAGAGGAATACGACATTTGAAGCCCATGTCCAGGATCCGTCTGTGTGTGGTGGCTCTTGATGCACTGACTCCAGCCTCAGTCCACTCCTTGTGAAAGTCCCCAACACTTTTGAATGGCCTTTTCCTGACAATCCTCTCCAGGCTGCGGTCATCCCTGCTGCTTGTGCACCTTTTTCTTCCACACTTTTCCCTTCCACATAACTTTCTATTAATGTGCTTTGATACAGCACTTTGGGAACATCCAACTTCTTTGGCAATTACCTTTTGAGGCTTTCCCTCCTTATGGAGGGTGTCAATGATGGTTTTCTGCACAACTGTCAAGTCAGCAGTCTTCCCCGTGATTGTGATTCCTACTGAACCAGACTGAGAGACCATTTAAAGGCTCAGGAACCCTTTGCAGGTGTTATGGCTTAATTAGCTGATTAGAGTGGGACACTTTGAGCCTAGAATATTGCACCTTTTCACAATATTCTAATTTACTGAGATTGTGGATTTGGGGTTTTCAAGAGCTGTAAGCCATAATCATCACAATTATGACAAATCACGGCTTGAACTATCTTGCTTTGCATGTAATGATATATTACTTTCCCCTTTTAAGTTGCATTACTGAAACAAATGAACTTTTGCACAATATTCTAATTTTTCGAGTTTCACCTGTATGTAACTGACAATTCAAGCTTCTAATAACACTGAATGGTTTCACAAGGTTTTATTGATTATAGTGTGCTGGAACAGAAGGGATTCATGAATTTGTGGGACTATAGAAATAAAGCATTGGGGTTTGCTTAGAAAACACAGTCCTTCTGCCTCTGCCGTTATCTATTCCACATTCATCATTCCTTAACCTATGGTAGTTCAGTTGAGTTTAATGCAAGTTAATAGTTGAGGAAAAGAATCCCTTAATTTTTAAAAATTTGACACATATTCTAATCTTCTAAAGCTATCTGCCTAAAATTGTGTACTGTATGCTATTTTAATACAAACTGAAAGGAAAGGGCAAAATCCCACAGAAGTTAATCTTCCCAAATCTGAAAAATTTTGTTCACCCACAAAATGCCTCACTATTCTGAAAATCTGCTGATTTCTTAGATTGGACTGGGTACACACCAATCTATTCCCAAAATGTACATTACAACTGTTCAGGATGAACTCAGGAAGAGGGGCTCTAAATGGAAACCTATACTGAAAGTAGCATTGGTGCAAGTTGGGAAAGGGCTGTGGTTACTCTTTTTTGTAAAAATATAGATGTAAACAAAGGGCATCTGATAACTTGGCCAGGACTGTAAAAATAGGCCATTTATGATAACTCTACCTCTGACAACCAAAAATACCCTGAAAGTCCATACAAGGAGAATAAAGAATACAACCATGTTCTACAATGCAATAGCTCCAATCTAAAAACAAAGCAAATTAAGAGGCTTGCACTGACAATTTCCCATACAGGAGTAAACAATGGCAGAAACTGAATCTCATGCACAGAGGTTAATATTTGTGGCACTTGAGAAAATGAAAAAGGGACTCACGATGTACATTCTCTTGATCTCCTTTCAGACCCTGAATGATGCCTGTGTATGCTTCCAGGCAGGTCTCTCGCAGTTCATTCAGGTAGTCTACCATGTCATAATCAGACTAAGGCCAAACATAAAAAGGAGTTAATTTGGGATTACTGTTCTAGCTACCATCCATCCATCCATCTATCCATCCATCCATCCATCCATCCATCCATCCATGTTTCCCTGAAAATAAGATCCGGTCTTTTTTTTTTTTTTGCCCCCAAAAGAGGCACTAGGTCTTATTTTCGGGGGATGTCTTACCCCGTCTCACCTCGCAGCGGTGCTGACAGCTCCACCAGCACACTTCTTCTGCGGCCACTTGTGCACGTCATCCCCCAGCCTGCTCTGATGGCGAAATGCAGTCTGGGAGGTGCTGCACGCATCAATCCGGAGTTCCATTCTCAGCTGCAGAGGCTTTTCCTGAAGGCCTCTGATGGCAAAATGGAGGCCGGGGGTGACACAAGCATGAGCAGCGGTGAGCAGCCACAGAAGAAGTGGGCCGGCAAGGCAGGTGTCAGGGCATGGGAGGCCTGGCTGCAACGGTAAGCAGGTGCGAGGCGCGTGGGGCAGCTCCACCCCCACCCTACCTTGACTTTTAGGTGTGCGCCTTGCCCCAAACCTAGGGCTTATTTTTGGGGTAGGTCTTATTTTTGGGGAAACACGGTATCTTCTCAAACATATGAGAGCTCCAAAGGTTCCTTACCTTATCAACCTGGGCTTGAGAAGCCTGCTGTAGAGTATTCAATACAACTTCTAAGTATTTTTTAAATTCTCCTCCAATTGCAAGAGCAATGTCTCCAAATACTGAGAGAATTTGTGGTTTAACAGACTGGTGCACATTTTCATTCTGTAAAGACAAACTGTCATTTTATTCACAATAAGCATTTTAGCTGTTAGAAATTACATTGTTAAATTGGATACTTAAATTTTATCAGACATTGTCCCCAAGATGTTCAGGACTTTTCCCATTTTATATTAACAAAATTGAAAAGTATTTTAGCTCTCAGCATATTTCCCTCATTCAATAGGCCTCAATCTTCAAATACAGAGAGGACTATATATACCCCCAAGTCTCAGCAACCCAGTATTACCCATCATAATATTACTACCAGATTTGCTGGTCACTAAAGGTTAGCCAACTTAATCCATTTGGTGAGTTAGATGAAAATACATTTTAAAAAAAATATGTGTCACGTTATTAACTGTCACTCACTAGGTAAGGTAAAGGTTCCCCCGCACATGCGTGCTAGTCATTTCCAACTCTAGGGGCCGGTGCTCATCTCCGTTTCAAAGCCGAAGAGCCAGCGCTTGTCCGAGGACATCTCCATGGTCATGTGGCTGGCATGACTAGACGCCAAAGGCGCACGGAATGCTGTTACCTTCCCACCGTAGTGGTCCCTATTTTTTTACTTGCATTTTTACGTGCTTTCGAACTGCTAGGTTGGCAGAAGCTGGGACGAGTAACAGGCGCTTACTCTGTTATGCGGCACTCAGGATTTGACCCGCCAAACTGCCGACCATCTGGTCGTCAAGCTCAGCTTCCTAACCCACTGAGCCACCGCGTCCCTATATCACTCACTAGAAGGTCTTAATAGAAATTATGACTAATAATTTTCATAATTTCATACATAAATTAGAAGTATATTTTTATGTTTCTACTGCTTGCTTCCTTTTTCCTTTGTCAGAAACAAGCGATAATATCAATGTTTACACTTCTGCTAGGATTTTTTAGGTTTCTTTCAATGATAGATGTGGAATTTTCCTTTCGTTTTTAGACCATCAATTTACTCACCCCCAAATTTTCTAAAAGCAGCTGCATAACCTCATCACAAAATGGCAGAATGTTGGACTGCAGAGCCCGACATAAGTCACCCACTAGACCCACTGCAGCCAAGCAGACCTGCGAAAACAAATATACCCACCACTTTCATGAGTCACTTTTTACCACACCTCAGGCACCAATCATTATTTCCTTGTCCTATTACAATACTAAACAAAGCCTTCAAGATAATTCCTCAATTGTGACAGCATACTTCAAAGACACATAGTGGGGTGTTATTTTTTGGTTGAGATCTTTATTTTTTGTTAGCTTGATAAATGTTATTTCTTTTAGAGTTGGGAAGGGTAGCACCTGGCCTCTCCAAAAGTTGCTGGATTACAGATTTCATCAGCTAAGGAATTATGGGCCACAGTCTGCAAGTGAGAATTAAAATTCAGCCCACATTGGAGAGTCCACAAATTCCTTATCCCTAAGTTAGAACAATGGTTTTCTTCTTTCATCTCTAATAACTTTTTTATTTAAGAATTTAACAATTGTTTAGAAAGTTATACTAGAATGAAGAACAAAGTACAGTGAAGAAAAAAAAAATATAGGTAGTCCTCAACTTATGAACATTCATTTCCTGACCAAAATTATGATGGCACTGAAAAAAGTGACATGTAACCAGTCCTCACATTTACAAATGTTGCAGCATCCCTGCAGTCATGTGATCAAAATTTGGGTGCTCAGCAACCAGCATGTACTAACAACGGTTACAGTATCCCAGTCATGTGATCACCATTTGTGGGCTTCCAACAAAGTCAACGGGGGAAGCTGGATTCACTTAACGACCATGGTGATTTGCTTAATGACTGCAGCAAAAAGGTAAAATCAGGCATGACTCACCTAATGACTGCATCACCTAGTAACAGATATTTCGGTCCCAAATATGGTCATAAGTTAAGAACTACCTGTAAGCATGAGTAAAAGCACTATGGGAAAAACTTTTTAGTGATAATGTTCTCCCCTTCTCTTCCATTTGTTTCCCCAACCTAGTATTTGTACTTTACATGTAAGAAGATAACTAGCAATAACGTTCAAGGTTAAGTCCTTTCATCTGTTATTTTGGGTTGGTCTCATGCCTCTTTTCCTGGAAACAATATTCCAAATCTTTAAATTTCCCTTGCTATGTGATGTACATTTTATAATGGAGACATTATTTATACTAAATTTGGTTAGACTTCTATTATGGATATATACTTTGTCATTGCTGCATATTCTCCAATTCTGGTCTTCCAATCTTGTATGATTGGCTAAGTTTCTCTTTTCCAATTTTGTGTGCCATATTTTATACCAATTTTCCATTAAATTCCAACTTGAAACAAATGTTATTGATTTTTCCCATATCTCTTCCCATTGTTGTACTGTAATTACTACTTTGAGGTTTTGCATTCACTTTAACATATTTTTTCATTTCTTCTATTTCCATGTCATATTTCAGTAACAATGCATATATACTTCCTAATAGGCAATCGTCATTATGTTTCAGTGTTTTAAATTGTGTCATCCTTCTCAATTCAAATTTTTTATTAGTTTATCAGAATATAAAATACAAAGGAAAATAAAAATAGTGGGAAACTAGGGGAAGGAAAAAGATTGACTTCTGACTCTTTTTAGCACAGTAGAAGGTAACATTACAGCCTCAGCTTTTTGCTTTTACACATTAACATACACTAGATGTGTTCTTTTCTTTAAACAAAGCAGTCAATTTAACCATCTCTACTTTTTTTCTTGTGGAAAGTAATATATATTTCTGTTTGCACTTATTAATCTTTATACTATCTTCATTTATATTAACAAAATTCACTACACTTTTTCAAATTCTTTAACCTTAAAGGGAAAAAACTTTTTTTAACATCTTTTAACAACTTTTCTTTAAAAATATTTCTAAAGTCAATTCTAGTACTGTAAATGTTTTTTGAAACTTTCTCTTAACACACAGTACATACTTTCAAATTCACTTTCAGTAATATTTTACAAACTTTAGTAATTACTCAAGCATTATAAAGAAAAGAAACCCATTTTCAAACCCACTTTATAAACACAAAAGCATATATTAGAGCTTTCTTTTGATTACATATATCAGACTGGTAAAATGCACCTCAACTCCAATTGGGTCATTAAGTTTAAGTCACTCCCTCCAGCTTCTCATCATAAAATAAAATCTTTTTCTTCTCTGGAATGTCTATCAAGTAATTATAAACTTCTCTTTTTCCTCAAGGGATTCTCAACCTAGTTAGTATCCAAGAAGAAAAAGTCCCAAACTTGTTCTTTTGAAAATTGTAGTTTTACTTAGAACTCTTCTTTCAGTTGTGCTGGAAGGCTTGTATTTAAACCATAATCATAACAGAGATTGGTGTCAGATTTATATTCCAAAATTACAGTTAAGTCCTTTGAATTGGCAGGTACTTGTGGAATTGCCTCAGTGGTTTGGTAACTTTCTACACATTCTAGAACTCTCCCTAACGAAGGAGAGTAATATAAACTAAGGGAACATGGTTCCCTTGTTAGTAGTTGAAGTTTTGGTCCAGAGAAAACTCCCCCCAGACTGGTCAGTCAGGCATTTGCACTGGAAGCCCAAGTTATCCTTCTCAAGGTCCTTCTATTTCTTTCTCAAGATAACACTTTATTCTTCCAGCAATTTCTTAATATTCCAACTTTGGTAAGTTCCTACCTTCACTGATCAGTTCCGCTTGGCATTCTATAGTCCATTGTAAAAACTGAAAATGTTGGGGCTTGCCCCCCCACCTTTTCCAGTTTTCAGTAGTTCAGTAATAGGCATGGCGATTTTCACAAAGGAGGGGATGAATTCCCAATAGAAATCAGCAAACCCCAAAAACCTTTGAAGTTGCTTGCGGGTCCATGGAGGATGCCATTCCAGCACAGCTTTGACTTTGGCAGGGTCCATTTCCACTCCCTCACTAGAGATTTGGTAGCCCAAGTAGTCGAAGCACGTCTGATGAAAATCACATTTAGAAAGTTTGGCATAGAGACTAGCTTTCAACAGTTTCTTGAGCACCTCCCGAACTAACTTGACGTGTTCCTCCATGGTTCCAGTATAGATGAGGATATTGTCATGGTAAACCAAACCCCCCTTGTATAGGTGATCATGCAGCACTTGATTTATCAGTTGCATAAACACAGCAGGAGCTCTTTGGAGAGTCCGAAAGGCATCACTTTGAATTGGAAACTCCCTAAGGGGCAATTGAAAGCTGTCTTCCATTCATCCCCCTCCCTGTTCTGACCTGACTCCCTGAACAAAACAGATGCACCAATAAATCTCCAATGTTCCTTTTATTCCGGAACGCCAGCAGTTTCACACAGTCGACTGTTAAAGTCTTTAGTTGCCTCTAAACAATGGAGCTCGCTTCCTTTTCCTCTGCAAGGGTCTCCCAAAACCCAGAGTTAATCTCAGTCTCTCACCACACTTGCAGCAAGAGTCCTTCAGGCAAGCTGGCTTTTTTCTAACATAAGACACACGGACATGCTCAGAAGGCACTCCGACTCCCAGCGCCACAGGATCCGAGGAAAACTCTGGCAAGTTTCCAAACAAGAGCCAGGAGTTCCAAATAGAAGTGGTTGACCAACAGGGAGACAACTAGTTGTCTGCCACACCTATTCGTCTCCGCCCCTGCCTTTTATCCACAGCTGAGGGTGGGGCTCTGTTAGCAGCGGTGACTCTTCCGCCCTGAAGATCGGCGCATAGCCTCTCGCTGTTCTCCTCTTCTCAGCCTCCGCCGCACGTGCGCATCAATTACTGGCCCCATGTGATCCTCCTCTCCTGAATCAGTTGCCTCAAGGCATGGAGGTCTCAGCCTTTCCATCTGGGGGCTGGCAGATGGCCCAGGCTCCGCCTCTGTCCCTGCCTCGACAGCTCCATTCCTTTGTCCCCATTGGAGCTTTCAGCTGGCCCTGACACTGGGCCGGACGCCCACTCCTGTGCTTCCTCCTGAGTCAGCTGCAGTTCTCTGTTCTGTCCCAGCCCACGTGAGTCCTTGTTATGCTCACAAGGAGAAACCCCTCTTTCAATCAAGCAGGCAGGAACCGCAGGAAAAACCCAAACTTTTTTTATTCACAGACCTGAGTCAATGTCCAAGACAAACACAGTTCACAGAAACTCGATCCTCAACACGAACGGTTGCCTTTGGCAACCAGCACCTCCCACACCTTCCCTTTTATCATGCAGCCAAGTCACGGCTTTCCTAACGCCTGCTCCTTTGCCTTTGGAGCTGCCCCATTGCATTCCTTTGTTCTGCTCTCTTTTCTTGCCGGTGCTGTCGCGCATCCTGGATTTTTCCCAGCTGCGCTTCGTCACTGTTGCACTCAGACTCCCAGCACAACTGTGTCTCAGCCTGAGCACCAGTAGAGGGGCCAGGTTCCTTGTCAGACTGTAAGACTTGGAGCTCCTCAGAGCCTTCCTCTGATGTCACTCCAGGCCCCTCCTCCTCCTCTGAGTCCTCAGACTCAGCTGCCGGATCCACGGGCTGGCAAGGAATCAAAACATTCTCCGGCGGCTGACAAGCCACAACACTATTCGTCACTGCAGGGCCCTTCCCCTGGGGCTGATGATCTGGGTGCGGCTGTGAAGGAAACTGGGTGTGGAACTCTTGGACCAGTGCAGGAGCATGCACATGGGCCACATCCTTCCACATGAAGTCCTCCGGTCCGTAGCCCTTCCATTCAATGAGGTACTGGACGTGGCCCTTAAGCCATCGGGAGTTGCCGATGCTGGTGACCTTGTATTCGGCGGTGCTGTCATCGCACGCCTCCAGGGATGTTCTGGTTGATGGAGTGGGCAGTCTGGCCGCTCCAGGATGTTGGATCCCTGGTAATTGTTCCACGGCAGCCTTTAATGTCTCATAGGCTTCCCCTGAACTCCGATGGCAGCAGCCCCTTTTATCTCACTGAGGTCGGTTGGTGGGAGAGTTCCCGTGGCTAGTTTCAGAGTTCGCATGCCGTTCTCCAACCAAATATTGGGATGCCACTCAAGCCAAGCCAAGCCTAGAATCACAGTCTCTTTCATCTTAGGGACTACCACGAAGCAAATGATCTCCCAGTGCTGTCACATTTCCAGATGCAACAGCTCTGTTAGGTGCATTGCTGGGGAACCTCCAATAAGCAACCCATCTTCCTGTTTAAACTTCATGGCTAGGGGCAACAGTTTGGCACGAATCCCCAACTTAAGAACTGTGGGCAAGTTAGTTAAGCATCTGGTCCAGCCTGAGTCTATTAAAACATCTAAATCGGTTTGGGCCCCCGTCTTTGACACTATAATCTTGGCAGGAAAAGCGAAAGGTGTGATGGGTCGACTTACCATCAGGTCGTCTTCATCATCCTCATTGCTAGCATAAGGTGCTGTTAGGGGCAGGTGTTCAGGTGGGGGTCCTGCTTTCTCCCTGGGGCGGGGAGGAGATTTAGACTGCTTGCTCCCGTTTGCCCCAATTCGACTTCTCTCCTGTCCTGCTTGCGGTGGTGGTTTTCTTGGCTTAGCAGTTGAAACTGGTGCGGCTTTTGCTTGGGGGGCAGGGGCTAAACACTCAGCAGCACAATGGCCCTGCTGCCCACATCGGAAGCATTTGATGGGAGCCCTGGTGGCCGCTCGAGCATCTGTAGTTTAAGTGGCTTGGGGTCACCATCCAAACAGGTGCTTCTCCGGACCTTGTCTCAGCTTTGGCTCGGCGGCAGTTGGTCTCTTGACACGATCCAATTTGACGTCCAAGGTTACTGTCATGTTATACCACTCTCACAGCTGGTTTGGAGTCCCTTGGTAGATGCATGCTTGGAGGAGGTTGTAGTCCAGCCCTTGTTTGAAATAGTGGATCAGGGACCTTTCTGGCCAGTGTCCCAGGTGACCAGCAACTCTCTGGTACTCTTGGACATATTCTTTCACCAGGCGACCTCTCTGTCTCAAGCGATGGATCTCCTTTTCTGCTTGCAGGGCTTGGGATTCATCCTCAAACCTGACTCTCAGCTGTTCCATGAATAAATTCGCATCCAACAACTCCGGAGCCCCTTCATCATGAAGCCTGGTCACCCACTCCACAGCTTCCCCTTCCATGTTGGTCGTCACTGCATTCACCATTGTGGCATCGTCAGGATAGGTGTGGGCATAATGATCCATATGAGAGCCCACACTTGGTTTAGGAAGAACGGTAAGTTCTTGGGGACTCTATCGAAAGTGGGCTTGATCAGTGGTGGCTCCAGGTGTTGCAGTGGCAGGGATAGTGGTTGCTGAACAGCTTGCTGATCTTGGGGCTGAGGCCGCATCAGCCTCTGGAATCCCCTCTGCTGGGCACCCGGGCTCACAGAGCGAGGCTGCTGCAAAGGGCTTTGCTGGGATCGAGAGCTCAACCCTGCAGCTGATGGAGGAGTGGGTAAAGCAGCACGGGTGCCAGCAACGGGACTGGGACTTCGGCGAGGGGGTAGAAGTGATGGATAAGTCTTTGCCTTAAAACTTTTCACTCATATTGGGCTGTAGGAACCCCTTCTTTGACTCCCAGCTGGTCAAATTTCTCCTTTAGGTGCTCGACTGAAGGAATGTGAACTACAGCCTGGTACTTCCAGTCAGCGGAATTGTCCCATCCAGTCGATCCCTTCCCTTTCTTCTGTGCTGCAGAAGATGGACCTTGGAGCGGAATTAACAACAGCTCCTCTTCAGCAGGCTTAGGGGTACTTCTACACTGAGGGATCTGTTCCAATTGATAGAGGTCCACCAGGATGGTGGTCCCCTCTTGAGGCATCAACTTCCCTGGCTGGATTATCCTGCTTTTTGGCCAGGCACTCGTCATCAGACCCTCTTCAGTGACCGGAGCAGCTGCTTGCGCTCTGATGGCTGAATCCCTGCTGCAATTTGCAGCGGATTCCTCTTTTTTCTCCATAGCAAGATCTTCACTGTCCTCCCAAAGTGGTGGGTAGGCAGCCAGGGCTCAGCATCCCAAGAAAGAGAGCATTTTGAATGAGATTTGGTTTAATGTCAAGGTTCCAATAGGCAACACCAAACAAATCAGAACTCTGAGGCTTGAAATTTCCTCAAAGAACATGTTTATTGGTTACATAGTATCGGCATGGTCAAAAGTGAAACCAAGTCTGAAATCCCCTTCAAAGAGAGGCAACATTACAAAGTTGAACTTCCCACACCAATTCTATGTAACCAGCTACATTCCCCAATAGAACAGTTTGGCGGGCTTTGTAACCAAAAGCTCACACCCCCCATCTAACTGACAAAAATGACCTTGGTTCCCACGGGACAGTAAAATGTTTACACTAGTAGAAATCCTCCGCACCCCCTCCCATTCTTGTGGCAACCTAGAATGAGCAAAATGGCTGCAGCCAGGTTCGTTGTGGAGTTGACATTCATCTTGATTTGCACATTCATTTTTACTGTCTTGATATGTCCTAGCCAATGAAGTTTTAGGTTTCTCTACCTATCAAGCTGTTGTTTTATTTTTTCCATCATTTATCATGGTTGTTCTGAAATATGTTTTTGTTGCACCCTGTCAAATAGAGTCCCAAATATTCCATTTTTTCCTTATCTCACAATCATATGCTTTTGTCACTATGTCATGTTCCTCTTTGATCTTGTTATATATTTGTTCTTTTTTCATTAATTTTCTCACTTTTGGAGCTCACAGAGCTCTGTAGTTGAATAATAGTTAATACTACATTGTCTGTATAACATTTCTTCTCGTATTTTTCTCCAGGAATTTTGATCCAAAATATTTGTTTTTCTGAATCTGTGAAAACTTCTAAAGCAAATAATAATGGAGAAAGTAGGCACCTTTGTCACATAGCTTTATTTATTGGAAAATATGTGTTCTATTTGCTACAATCTTTTTGCCATTAATACAACCAAATTTTAAATTCTAGTAAATTCCTGTTGTTTAAAAATGCTTGTAAGGGCACTCCAAAGTTATCAAAAGCTTCTTCTCCATCTCGGAATATTACTGCTGCCTTCTTGTTTTTATTTACTCTACGATTTCTGTTCTCTTGTACAAAAATTTATTCCCATACTTTCTGATTTGTTGCAAAACTTATAAGAATATCCTTCATGTAAGCTGCATGTCTCTTTTTTGCACGTGAGTAATATGCTTTCTAAGAGTAACAGCCTGTCATACATCCTCCTCCACTTAAAAGCATTGAGATCCATTTATGAGTTCTCTACTTCCTTGAGATAGGGTAAGAACTTTAGAGACCTAGCACATGTCAATTCATGAACATTTCAGAAGTTTGCCATTGGTTCCTTCTGAGGGCTGAGAAAGAGTGACTGGCCCAGGGTCACCCAACTGTCTTTGTGCCTAAAGCTGGACTAGAACTCACTATACCAAACTGGCTGTCTTATTCTTTGATTTAGTCTCAAATAAAACTCCACAGCTAAAGTAAAAGATCTGATTCTGATTGGGATCATGGAGCCCAAAAATAAAAGTTCTATAAATTGGAGAATGAACCCAAATAGACTCCTATCTACAATTTTTTTTTGAATTGATGAGGAAGCAGATATGCACTTTTCCAATAGAAAAAACATATTAAAACTGGGGGAAGTCCCGGTGACAATTTTTCATGGACTAACACTTGCCTGCAATTCAGTGATCCCTGCACCTAAAAATATTTAGGTTTTTATTTTTCAAATGTACATTTGTTGTTGTTGTTAGCTGTGAAGTCATGTCCGACCCATCACAACCCCATGGACAATGTTCCTCCAGGCCTTCCTGTCCTCTACCATCTTCTGGAGTCTATTTAAGCTCACACCTACTGCTTCAATGACTCCATCCAGCCACCTCATTCTCTGTCATCCCCTTCTTCTATTGCTCTCAATCTTTCCCAGCATTAGGCTCTTCTCTAGTGAGTCCTTCATTCTCATTAGGTGGCCAAAGTATTTGAGTTTCAACTTCAGGATCTGGCCTTCTAAAGAGCAGTCAGTGTTGATCTCCTCTAGGACTGACCGGTTTGATCGCCTTGCAGTCCAAGGGACTCGCAGGAGTCTTCTCCAGCACCATAGTTCAAAGGCCTCAATTCTTTGGCGCTTAGCCTTTCTTATGGTCCAACTTTCACAGCCATACATTGCAACTGGGAAAACCATGGCCTTGACTATACACACTTTTGTTGGCAGGGTGATGTCTCTGCTTTTTAGTATGCTGTGTAGATTTGCCATGGCTTTCCTCCCCAGGAGCAAGCGTCTTTTAATTTCTTGGCTACAGTTTCCATCTGCAGTGATCTTGGAGCCCAGGAAAATAAAATTTGTCACTACCTCCATTTCTTCCCCATCTATTTGCCAGGAATTGAGAGGGTTGGATGCCATGAACTTGGTTTTCTTAATGTTGAGTTTCAAGCCCACTTTTGTACTCTCCTTCTTCACCCGCAACAAGAGGCTCTTTAGTTCCTCTTCACTTTCTGCCATTAGAGTGGTATCTGAGGGAACACCTGCTGCCGGCATCAAGTTCCCTTCGTCCTGTGTGCTCCCACAGGGAGGGCCTTCTCAGGGTGCCGCCGGCAAAGGACTGCCTGCGGACAACACCCAGGGGGAGGGCCTTCTCTGTGGGCGCGCCTGCCCTCTGGAACCAGTTACCCGTAGAGCTTAGGACTGCCCCTGATTTTTGTTCGTTCCGCCGGGACCTGAAGACCTGGCTCTTTGAGCTTTCCGGCCAGGACTGAGGATTTTTTAATTTTTTTAACTTATTGTAATTGGGTTTTTAATCAGAGATATAGGGGTTTTAGATTTTAATCAAGGAAAATTTAATCTATTTTAATTGCTATTAATTTTTGTATTGTAATGTTGCTTTAATTGCCTTGTGAACTGCCCTGGGTCCTACGGGAGAAGGGCGGTATATAGGTTTAATAAATATAAATATATATAAATATATATTAGGTTGCTGATATTTCTTCCGGCAATCTCAATTCCAACTTTTGATTCATCTAGCCCTGCCTTTCTCATGATGTGCTCTGCATATAAGTTAAATAGGCAGGGCGACAGTATACAGCCTTGCCGGACTCCTTTCCCAATTTTGAACCAATCAGTGCTTCCGTGTCCAGTTCTCACTATTGCTTCTTGACCCGCATATAGGTTTCTCAAGAGACATATAAGATGGTCTGGTACTCCCATCTTTTTAAGAACTTGCCAGTTTGTTGTGATCCACACAATCAAAGGCTTTAGCATAGTCAATGAAGCAGAAGTAGATGTTTTTCTGGAACTCCCTAGCTTTCTCCATGATCGAGCGTATGTTGGCAATTTGATCTCTAGTTCCTCTGCCTCTTCGAAATCCTGCCTGTACCTCTGGTAGTTCTCGATCCACATACGTTAAGCTCGTTCTTGTATAGTTCTTCTGTGTAATTTTTCCACCTCTTAATCTCTTCTGCCTCTGTTAGGTCCCTGCCATTTTGGTCCTTTATCATGCCCATTTTTGCATGAAACGTTCCCTTCATCTCTCCAATTTTCTTGAAGAGATCTCTGGTCCTCCCTATTTTATTGTTTTCTTCTATTTCTTTGTACTGTTCATTTAAGGTGGCATTCTTATCTCTTCTAGCTATTCTTTGGAATTTGCATTCAGTTGGGTGTATCTTTCTCTTTCTACCTTGCCTTTCGCTTCCCTTCTTTCCTCAGCTATTTGCAAAGCTTCCTCAGACAGCCATTTTGCTTCCTTGCATTTCTTTTTCTTTGGGATGGTTTTAGTTGCTACCTCTTGTACAATGTTGCAAACCTCTTTCCATAATTCTTCAGGCACTCTTGTCTATCAGATCTAATTCCTTAAATCTATTTGTCACCTCTACTGTGTATTCATCAGGGATATGATTTAGTTCATATCTGAGTTGCCTAGTGCTTTTCCCTACTTTTTTCAATTTAAGCCTAAATTTTGCAACGAGAAGCTCATGATCTGAGCCACAGTCAGCTCCTGGGTCTTGTTTTTACTGACTGTATAGAGCTTCTCCATCTTTGGCTCCCGATCACATAGTCAATGCCTTTTGTAGTCTATCCCAAAGGTCTGAAATGAGTGGTAGTGGGTAGTGTTTTCTGACTGTCACCAAATTCAAGGCTTGAAAATTGTGGACTACGTGAAGGGGAGTTTCCACTCACACTTGGGGCATTAGGGTCTTGCTTTGGGGGAACCAAAAAGGTTGGCACTGAAGCTGGTGATTTCGAAGGTCAAAGAAAGCCTTTTTGCAAGTTAGAGTCCAAATATTGCTTCAAGGTTGTTAGCTCATTAGCTGACATTGGGTACTGCCTTTTGGCAGGTATTTTCACACTCAGGAGCAGATCTATGGCATAGTTGCAGTCTGGGGGAAGAACTGCTGCTTCCTCCTCCCAAAAAACATCTTGAAACTCTGTGTTCTTGCTTGGGAGATTAGGAATCTCCCTGCTAGTCTTCAGGGGTGACTGGTGGGGTGTTTTAGACAGACAATTCCAATGAGGAAGGCAATCAGGGTTGTTAAAAGTAAGTTACTGTTTCTTCCATTTAATCATGGGGTTGTGAAGTAGTGTCCAATTGAATCCTAAGACTGGGAAGGTCCAGATGGTTAGTCATTAAAAGGGTTAACGTCACTGAGTGATTGCCCATGGTTAATTGCAGAGAGAGGGTGGAATGTGTAATAGGACCCGCTTTCAAAACTTGCCAGTCAATAGTTTTTACTTAAAAGGGGAACTTCAAGGGAACCATCGGAATGTTCGGCTCCTCTGCTGTTGCCATGTTTATAACATTAGCTCTTGCTCCTAAATCTATCAGGGCAGGTAAGATTACTTCCTAACCAGAGGGGAGGAAGAGAACAGAGTCAATGTGTAACAACGTACCTCGGTGAGGTTGTGTGCGAGCCCCTTTCAAAGCTTGGTGAACCCCTCCTGTGAGCTCTTGCTGGAGGGGCTGTCACCATTTCCTTGGTCTTGGAGTTTGCAGTCCAGGCAGTTGGTAGTGAAGGAGCAGTTGGGACATTTATCTCCCCTCTTGGGTGGTTTTGAAGGGCAGTCCTTGACCATGTTTCTGGGTTCTCCACAGTAGAAACAGAGAGCTAACTCCCTGTGTCTTCCGTTCTTCCATGGCTGGGGCTTGTCTGACTGCTGCAATTTGCATTGGTTCTGTGTTCTATGTCAGGAACAGTTGGGGTGCATGTGGGTGGAGACGGGACCAGGTAGCTGAGGACGTGGTAGGTAGTGATGGCTGGAGTGAGCTTGGGTAATTTGTGTAATTTTTCCACCTCTTAATCTCTTCTGCCTCTGTTAGGTCCCTGCCATTTTGGTCCTTTATCATGCCCATTTTTGCATGAAATGTTCCCTTCATCTCTCCAATTTTCTTGAAGAGATCTCTGGTCCTCCCTATTCTATTGTTTTCTTCTATTTCTTTGCACTGTTCATTTAAGGTGGTATTCTTATCTCTTCTAGCTATTCTCTGGAATTCTTCATTCAATTGGGCATATCTTTCTTTTTCTCTCTTGCCTTTTGCTTCCCTCCTTTCCTCAGCTATTTACAAAGCTTCCTCAGACAGCCATTTTGCTTTCTTGCATTTCTTTTTCTTTGGGATGGTTTTAGTTTCTACCTCTTGTACAATGTTGCGAACCTCGGTCCATAGTTCTTCAGGCACTCTATCAGATCTAATTCCTTAAATCTATTTGTCACCTTACTGTATATTCAACAGGGATATGATTTAATTCATACCTGAGTGGCCTAGTGCTTTTCCCTACTTTCTTCAGTTTAAGCCTAAACTTTGCAACGAGAAGCTCATGGTCTGAGCCACAGTCAGCTCCTGGTCTTGTTTTTACTGACTGTATAGAGCTTCTCCATCTTTGGCTGCAGAGCACATATTCAATCTGATTTCTGTGTTGACCGTCTGGTGATGTCCATGTGTAGAGCCGTCTCTTGGGTTGTTGGAAAAGTGTTTGCTATGACCACCGTATTCTCTTGACAAAATTCTATCAGCCTGTGCCCTGCTTCATTTTGTACTCCAAGGCCAAACTTGTCTGTTATTCCGGTTATCTTTTGGCTTCCTACTTTAGCATTCCCATCCCCCATGGTAATAAGGACATCATTTTTTGGTGTTAGTTCTATAAGGTGCTGTAGGGCTTCACAGAACCGGTCAATTTCATCCTCTTCAGCACCAGTGGTTGGGGTATAGACTTGGACTACTGTGATATTGAATGGTTTGCCTTGGATTCGAACTGAGATCAATCTGTCACTTTGGGGATTGTATCCCAGTATTGCTTTTCCTACTCTTTTATTGACTATGAAGGCTACTCCATTTCTTCTGAGGGATTCTTGCCCGCAGTAGTATACCTGATGGTCAGCTGAATTAAATTCACCCATTCCTGTCCATTTTAGTTTGCTGATTCCTAAGATGTCAATGTTCAGTCTTGTCATCTCTTGTTTGACCACGTCCAGCTTGCCTTGATTCATGGAACTTACATTCCAGGTTCCTATGGAGAAAAAATCTTTACAGCATCGGACTTTCCTTTCACCACCAGATACATCCACAGCTGAGCGTCCTTTCGGCTTTGGCCCAGTTGCTTCATTCTTTCTGGCGCTACTAGTATTAACCCTCTGCTCTTCCCCAGTAGCATATTGGACGCCTTCCGACCTGAGGGGCTCATCTTTCAGCATCATATTGTTTTGCCTTTTGGTACTGTCCATAGGGATTTTATGGCAAAGATACCGCAGTAGGTTGCCATTTCCTTCTCCAGTGGATCACGTTTTGTCAGAACTCTCTGCTATGACCTGTCCACCTTGGGTGGCCCTGCACGGCATAGCTCATAGCTTCATTGAATTACGCAAGCCCCTTCGCCACGACAAGGCAGTAATCCATGAAGGGGTCAAATGTACTACCTCCTCTCTTTTAAAAGCACAGCTTCAGATTCCTGCAGATTTCTAGGATTTGATATTCCATCCCCACATCCATTCAAGTATTTGCAGAAAGGGCCTGCTCCCTTCCATGCACAATACTGCATTTTAATTCAGTTTTGTACCACTGCTGCAAAGCTTTTAATTTGTCATCCAGGGCTAGCCATTATCTGCTTCTATACCAAATGGGATGTTTTGGGATAGGAAGTAACAGATGACTGCAGGGCCTGTGTTTACTGGGTAACTTGAGTAGGTATCAGGCTTAGCATGGTGGGAAACTTTATGCTTGCTGCTGCTCCTGGGACTGTAAGCAACTTTACTGCTTATGTGTAAATTGTTTTCAAATTTTGAGGAAAAACAATGCTGAATATAAAAAATGTTTCTAAAATATTTTTATCAGAACCACAATTAAACTTTTGTCCTCCTTAATCCACCACCAAGATCTCTGTATTTTTCTAACCTGGGCTTATCATTTTTTAAACAACTGATATACGTACTACCGAATTTTGTTATAATCTAGGCCTCCAGAATATTGCCAAACTGCATATGATGGACAAAATAATTCTAAAGCAGTTAGAATAAATGAGAATACCTAGACAAGAAAAGAGAAAAAGAGATAAAAACATTTCAGCTGCTTACAGCCACAGGATTCAGATGTGGTTATAGGTTAAAAGAATACTTTTTGTTCTCATTAGTCCTCGAATTACAAACCATTCATTTAGTGACCGTTTGAAGTTATAATGTCACTGAAAAGGGGACTGACGACTATTTTTCGCACGAACACTGCAGCATCACCATGGTCACATGATCAAAATTCAGACACTGATTCATATTTATGACAGCTGCAGTGTCCCAGGGTCATGTGATCACCTTTTGCGACCTTCTGACAGGCAAGGTTAATTGGGCAACCAGTTTCACTTAACCGTGTTACTAACTTTACAACTACAGTGATTCACTTAACAACTGTGGCAAGAAAGGTTGTAAAATGGGGGAAAATTCATTTAACAAACGTCTCACTTAGCAACAGAAATGTTGGACTCAATTGTGGTTGTAAGTTGAGGACTACCTGTATATGTTTTGACAACTACCTATCTTCACTGATTCGGAAATAGAATTACTGCTAAGTCTTAAAAACACTGTAAGAATAAAAGAATGATATCATAATTCTCTCCAATCCCAGCAATACAGGTAATCCTCGACTTACGACAGTAATGGAGCCTTCCCATTTTGGTCATAAGGCGAGAGGACGTTAATTGAAACTCAAGTGACAGAGCCCTCATCCTGGATCACCCCAATGCATATGTTAAATGAATGTAGGGGGTGAATGCAGGGGTTGTTAAATTCGCATGGGGTGCCTCAAGGATGCCTGCCTTGGGCATGCCAGGGCCTCACCCACCCCAAGATACCCCCGTGCTCTGGTTCCTTTCCTTGGAGTCCCCACAGCCATCTGCAGAACTCAGTATTGTGGGCCGTTCTTACTGTTTTAAAAGGAAGGGGGAGAAACAGCGTGTTGCAGTGAGACGGAGAACAGACAATGAAGGGTTAAGTGTTAAGGGCAATGCAGAGGGAGGGGAAAGAGCAGCTTTCCCTTCCAGGTCAGGTTTCAAACAAGGCAAAGCAGCTGCCTCTTCATCACCCTCTCACTGTAACACACTGCTGTTTCTCCTTTTGAAATTTTTTCCAGGAGGAAATATTGAAACTGCAAGGCACAAACTGTGGCTCATTATCCTGTTTTGAGTTAAAGAGGCCATGCAGAAAGGCAGAAGGTGGGGAAAATGCTGCTTTGCCAAGGTCAGTTTGCAAACGGCTACTTCACGTGGCTCAGTAAGAACGGCCCACTATACTGAGTTCTGCAGATCTTCAGAAGGTAAGCAAGGGATTGTGAGGGGTGGAAGGGGGGGGGGGAAGCAGACCCAGTGCCTTTGGGTACCTGGCAGGGCAAGGATGGGGGGGGGGGCAGAGATAGGTGGGCAGCATTTCTGCAAAGTTATGAAGACACCCAGTTATTTGTAACTGCGAATGACCGGAAAACTTTTGTAAAATTCTTATCTTCGAATCATGATCATATATGGCTTTTAGGAGGTATGTTGTAACTTTGAACAGTCACTAAATGATCTGTCATACCTCGAGGATTACCTGTATTAGAAAAACTACCACCTAATCCCAAATGTCAAGGCATGGAGTTCATATCATAATATTGAATATTGAATACAGACACAAACTAATCCCAACTGCTCTCTTGAGACAAAGAGGAGGACCTTACCTGATATTCAGCATAATTTTTTAAACCAATACTCAGGAAAGGTTTGAAGGCATCCATGTACTTGAGAAACTCCCCTCCTAACACTGAGCAAAATAAAAGGTTAAAAACAGTTATAAGAGATCTAAAATGAAGTTGATATCTATAGCCTAGATGGGCTTGTAGCTCTGAAAACTCTAGGGATGCAAATTCCCCCATCCATTTTTTCTTTTAGTAACCGTAGGACCGCCGATTATGCTACAAATATTCAATAAATAGTAGTTAACATAGTTACTGCCATTCCACAACAGGAAAAAATATGAAAATATATAAATTTATTAACATCTCTTTAATTTCTCTGCATCATAACTCTAGCAATAATCACCGCCCTCAACAATGTGCACGTGCGGCCCCGCGCGTGCATGTGCAAGCAGGTTGTGTGCACCCACAGTGCGTGTGCTAGTGCCCATGTGCCAGAGGGCCACTGGCACCCCACACATGTGCAAACGAGCCGCTAGCGTCCGTGTGACGCTGCTGCTAGCATTCCCGAGCATGCACAAATGGGGCCGCTAGCGTCCGCGTGATGGTGGAGCTAGCATCCCCACACATGTGCAAATTGGGCTGCTAGTGCCTGCGCAGCAGTGCTACCATGAGTTGGGGCTTGCCAGCTATTCCCGGGGCCAAGTGGCCAATAGGCCACGGCCAGGTACCGGGCCACAGACCATAGGTTGGGGACCCCTGTTCTAGGACACATATTTACCAATGAAAAACCAAAGTCATGAATCAAGAATAGAAAGTGACCTCCCATTGTTTTTTTAAAGAAATCAAATACACTTTCTTATTCTAAACATTGTAAGGAAATTGGGAGCAGGGAAATGTTCTTCGTTTCTGTATGTCAACAATTCTGCCTTTCCATATTGGACCAGACTATTCCCAGTCAATGGGATTTGATCAGATGACAAGATTAAAAAGCTTAGATCCAAAACAGATATTTTTTCACACCCAGTTTCATCTCCATCCATTTATTTGGAAAGAAGTTTTCTTGTGTTTGGTGGCATCTTTCACAAGAGAACAAGAACTGCTGCAGCCAAGTACCATCTTGGAGGAAAAAAAATTCAAACTAATAAGGACCCGAATTCTCAGCGAGAAATTTAAAAGTGTCTTCTCTTTCTCTATAAATCTCTTGTTCAAATCTGTTATATCACTTCCTGTCTCCCTGTACTGTACTATTCTCAGAAACAAAATTCACAAATGTGTTTTTATGTCTTCTGTTTCTATGTTGTACTATTACATAATAAAAAACATAAATTCCTTTATATCTTTACTATGCACAATAATCTAAGGACAGCAAAGGAATTGTTTGTCAAAGCTTTCTGACAGCTACTATGTATGAAACACTTTACATGGTAGAGGTAGTCCTCAACTTATGACCACAATTGAGCCCAAAATTTCTGTTGCTAAATAAGACATTTGTTTTGCCCCATTTTACAACCCTTCTTGCCACAGTTAAGTGAATCACTGTAGTTAAGTTAGCACCATGGTTAAGTGAATCTGGTTTCCCCATTCACTTTGTTTGTCAGAAGGGTATAAAGGGCATCACATGACCCCAGGACATTGCAATTGTCATAAATGTGAGTCAGTTGCCAAGCATCTGGATTTTGATCACGTGACCACGGGGATGTTGTAATGATTGTTAAGTGTGAAAAACTGTTGTAAGTCACTTTTTTTAGTGCCATTGTAACTTCAGTCACTAAATGAACTCTTGTAAGTTGAGGACTACCTGTATTATGAACATTTGTAAGTATTATGTGTTCATAATCAAGACAGAATTCCTTTGAGCTTGTTCCATAACAGCATATCAATATCTTTTTTATTATCTGTATTGGAATCCTTACCAATTAAAATGCCCTTATAATTTTCTGATATCAACTGATCTGCCCCACCTAGGTCTTAGCCCACAAGTCTGTTCTACATTTATATTCTTATGTCCAGAACCAATATAGAAGTCTCCAAATATATACAATGTCCCAACTGTAGCATAACACTAGAATTTGGACAGCCTAAGGTTTAGTAATATATTCATAGAGACTTCAATGTTAAAAAAAATACCTTCCTGTAGGCAAAGCATTTACCTTCTACCAGAGTGCTAACAGCCATTAGGGCATCCTCTTGGACACCTCCTGATCCTGCTGTACTTTGGAACATCCTCAAAAGAGATGCCATCACCACATCTGAAATCTGCAAAGCATCCTGGTGCTGGACTTTACGAAGGACATTCTGTTTGATGAAAGGTAAGATGAAAATTTAGCTGGAAGCTTTCTTGTAATGCTACTCCCGACCCCCACCCCCACATTTCACTTCTAGTCAGCCTATATTTTTCTCTTATCTTGTGAATAAACATGAATTATGCAACTGGAAAAATCTACAAGCAAATCTTTAATGACAACTATCACCTATTCCATGGTAGATGATACTCTGAATTCTTTTTAGCTTAGAAATAAGTCCTAATTTCTTTGGTATCTAGCAAAATACAATGGAAGAATGAGAGTTATTTGCTAGCTTTGGCTGAGCATCAGCTTTAATAGAGTGACTTTATCTGTGCAAAAGCTCTTAAATCTCTTTGCTAAAGCAGTGAGAGATGGAACCTCTTTCTCTGACTTACCAGTTCTGGGATCAGCTGAAGAGAGGTATATATCCAAAGTATTTGTCTTAAACAATAAACCATTTGTATTCCTTCATTTTTCTATGTATCACTGTTTTTCACAAATTCAAGCTTGAACCAAGGGGGCATTCGATTTGTAAAAAGTCCAATATAAATCGGTTTCCTCCTGATAACTGCTTGTTCTTATAATATGTGCTTTTGGAACATCTTTACAATCAAGTAATAAATGCTAGGTTTTTACCTGCAATGTAGCACATAGCAAAGACTGAAGATCATTGAACTGGATTCTGTCACTTGTGCTCTGAATATGAGACTGGAGAGAAAATACTGTTTAGCATTTGAAATGTTCTTTAAAGCTTTTTATATCTATTGAAGAACTCATATGTATCCAAAATTAACTTGATTAGGAACATGAATATCTACAGTCAGAACAAATTCTGATCTTAACTGTTCATTTGAATGAGGATATCCATGTCCATCTTTCTAACAGATTGTGAGGTTTAAGAACTTGTGCTATGTTTAATTAGAACATAACAGTGATGACCAGACTACAGGCATATGCATATATTGGAAAATCCCAATATAGGCAATATTTTCCTCCAGCAATAGATATTTTAATTTCAATGTTAGCCAAAGAAATGTTATAGGAATCTCAGAAAGCATGCAAAACACGCACAAAACAAAACATAAAATACACAACTCTCCAAGTTGAGCTTTCCTGTTCTAAAGATCACCCATTTTGGGGGATACTATCACCAACATGCACATGTTTCAGCCATCCAAGCTAACCTCCATTTGGAGCACTTGTTGCAGCCGTTCCATGATAACTAAAGTTGTCTTCTGGACAGCAGGGTAACAGTCCTTGGCACTATTTTTCACAATTTCCATCAGAGCTTCATATGCAGCACTCCTCAAGTTGTTCTGATGTCCATCAGGCCTGAAACAAAATATAAACAGAAGTTGCAAGAGTACATTAAAACAGACACAATTAAATGCCAACCAACTCCAGAAGACTATCTACTGAAGTGGTACATCAACGGAAGGCAGGGTAAAATGTTCTGTTTGTGTTTTTTGGGGGGTGGGGTGTTAAAAATGGTGGCAAAGTAGAAAAAAGAGAGAGAATTTTGTTACCTGCTACTAGGAATGAATGAGGGCTAGACCTTTCCATCACTCTTAGCTTATTAGCAGTGGCTAAACACCATTCCTAATATGTGACTATTTTATTGGGGCACACTCATTAAATCACTTGGATTAGATGGTATGTTGGTTCTGAGGTCACATGATAGCATATTATAGGTAATTCAAGATGGCCAACTACAGAAAGATGAGGAAAGTCCTCTTCTCTGTGACATACTCTGCTACTTTAAAATTCTTTGGTATGAGAAAATTAATGGATCGAGTGTGGTGGTTCAGTGGCTTAATGACGCTGGAGATGGTCTCTGCTCCAGCAGTTCGAGTCCTAGCACTGTGTGGCAGGGTGAGCTCCCTGTCACTCACCTCAGCTTCTTTCCCTCTAACAATTCAGAAGCATGTTCTATGCAAGTAGATAAACACGTACCACTTTGGTGGAGAGATGAGCTGGTGCTCCGTGCAGGCAGTCAATTCCTGCCAGCTCTGAACCTTCCCATTTGCAACACCCTTTTATGAGGCAGCTCTGGGGAAGGGAGGGGGCCTAGGATGATGCTGCAGAAAGAGCCGCTCATCTTTCATTCTGGTGCGAAGCCAGCTCGCCCTCCTGTGGTGCACCTTGGGAAGCATGCATGTCTTACAACAGAGCTGGTAAATTGGCAACCAAACTACTACTTGGCAATTGCAATGTGGTCTCCTGGCTAATGTAACAATGCCAATAATAATAATAATAATAATAATAATAATAATAATAATAATAATAATAATAATAATAATAATATCACAGTTGTAGAGAACCTAAGCGTACAGCTGATTGATATAGCTGTACCAGGAGATGCCAGACTCGAAGAAAAAGAACTGGAAAAAATTATGAAATACCGCGACCTGGACATCGAAACTGCACGATTATGGATGAAACGTGTAACAGTGATACCCATTGTCATCGGGGCACTGGGAACTATGTCCAAAAACTTTACAAAACACATCAAGAAATTGCAACTTCCTGCAATAACTCCAGCAAAGCTACAAAAAACTGCGCTACTTGGAACATCTTACATTTTAAGGAAATACCTGGTTGATACCTAGGATGCTGGCAGCAACCCGTGTCAACCATTAGTGCAAGTCAATTTGAGTGTTCAGTTGACTGAGTTTCATGTTTTATGAATAAGTTTTATAATAATAATAATAATAATAATAATAATAATAATAATAATAATAATCCCCCAGTGAGGCACTACCTTGACATGGTTGTGGGGCTTGTGTACTCTGAGGAAGATGAGAGCTATGCCAGAGGTTCAACCAAACTGGACAGGTCTCATCAGAGGAGTCAGACAAAGCGTCTCTCCCATAAAAAATATGGTGAGATGTAAATTTCAGAAAGGTATACTGGCTCGGATGTCGCCCAGGTTAAGGTCCGCGCTAGATGTTGGAGTTCCTGATATCTGGTGAAAAATGGGCTATAGGACTCAGGACTGTTGGCTGAGCAACCAGGGCCAGCAGCTACAGAACTACTGGAAGAAAAGGTGTTTACCCGTCGCAAATACACAGTGATTGAAAACAAAGAAATAATGATCTGTTATTACAGATCAAGTCCAACAAGAAGAGGATATCTAAAATGAATGCACCAGTTCTGGAAAGAACAACAGCCAGAATCAGAAATAACAGAATAGAGACTAGCAGATCAATGTCGATTTATAACACAAAATAAAGTATTCACAGAAACAGAATTGAACGAACTGCAAAGGTTTACCCAGGGCAAAGAAATCAAAGCCTTGCCAGAAGTAACTCAGAATGTAGAGGCAAACCAGGGGAAGTTGGCACTAGAGGAAACCAGGCACCTCTTCCTCAGGAAGAACAAAGCCCTCTAACTAAAGAAATAAAAGAATTGAAACAGAATAACTGAGCATCTAGAACAGCACAAAAACAACAGAATAAGGCTACCTGCATTGAAGCTTGTTACAAAGAAACAGCTAGCACAAGCATTAAAAGATGCAAATACTGCAATATCAAGTATAAGCACCAATTCACTGCAAGAAACAAACCAACTATTGTACAGCACAGCTGCAGTTATAACTGAATACCTGGGATGCAAAATCAACAAAGAAGAAAAAAAACCAAACAGTGCACCACAAAAATGGAAGGTTAGACTGGAAAATAAGATCAGCAAGTTAAAATCAGATGCAAGCAAGCTAGAACAGATGAAACAAAAGAAGCTGAAGAACAAGAATACCTAATCAAGAAATACCACTTAGAAACAAGGAAGATCCAGGAAGCACTGGAATTAATAAAGCAACAAATAAATAACAGGTATAGCCAGGAAAATTAGCAGATACCAAGCTCGAATTGCAAGTTATAGGCAGAACCTCCAATTTCAATCCAATCAGAAACATTTCTACCAATCCATCAATGGAGAAACTGCAGTGACTCAGGCAGTACCTGACAAGGAAGAAACAGTGCAGTTCTGGAAGCAGATATGGGATAACCCAAAGAAATACAACAAGGACACAGCTTGGTTAAAAGAGGTAGATGCAAATAAAACAGAAGTTGAAATGAAAGAACTAGTAATAACAGCAGAAATGGTAGAGAAAAAAAAAGCAAGGAAGATCAAGAATTGGTCAGCACCAGGTGAAGATGAACTGCATGGTTTTTGGTCGAAACGTCTGTTGTATACCCACTCATTGCCAAGCAGTTCAACAACATACTACAAGGAGAAATTGAAAAGTGGCTAAAAACTGGGAAAACTTACTTGATAATGAAAGATCCAGCAAAAGGGGCAGCACCAGGCAACTACAGGTCAATTAGCTGCTTACCAACAACTTTCAAATTGCTATAACTGGTGTGGTAGCTGATGCAGTCCAACAGCATCTAGTTGAAAACAAGCTCTTTCCACCTGAGCAGAAAGGAAACCACCCCAATAGCAGAGGAACAAAAGATCAACTCCTAATAGACAAAATGATATTGGAAAACTGCAAGAGAAGGAAGACCAACCTGAACGTGGCATGGATTGACTACAAAAAGGCATCTGACTCTGCCACATGACTGGATAATCAAGTGGCTAGAAATAACAGGAGTCAGTAGAAACATCAGAAAGTGTTCTGTCCCAGCCTACGTGAGTCCTTGTTATGCTCACAAGCAGAAACCCCTCATCCAACAAGCAGGCAGGAACCGCAAGAAAAACCAATTCCTTTTATTATCCACAGATCTGAGTCAATGTCCAAGGCAAACTAACATAGTTCACAGAAACTCGATCCTCAAAACTAACGGTTGCCTTTGGCAACCAACACCTCCCACACCTTCCCTTTTATTATTCAGCCAAGGCCTGAATAATAATGCCTTCTCCTTTACCTTTGGAGCCGCCCCATTGCATTCCTCTGTCCTACTCTCTTTTCTTGCCGGCGTTTTCGTGCATCCTGAATATTTCCCAGCTGTGCTTCATCATTGTCCAACTCAGACTCCCAGCATAGCTTTGTCTCAGACTGAGCGCGAGTAGAGGGGCCAGGCTCCTTGTCAGACTGTAAGTCTTGGAGCTCCTCAGAGCCTTCCTCTGACTCTGATGTCACTCCAGGCCCCTCCTCCTCATCTGATTCCTCAGACTCAGCTGCCGGATCCACTGGCTGGTGAGGAATCACAACAGAAAGTTTGTGCAAAGATTGATGGCACAATGGAAGACAGTTGCAGGTCAACAGTGAGAGGTTAATATCAAGAGAGGAATATTTCAAGGAGATTCACTATCACCACTAATATTTGTTATTGCACTGTTTCCTCTGTCAACAATACTGAATAACTCAGGCCATGGCTATCAAACTTCAAAAACATCTGCCAGACTATCCCACCTCCTTTACATGGATGATCTGAAGCTGTATGGAAAAACACCATCTGAAATAGAATCGCTGCTAAACACTGTCTGTTTATATAGGCCAAGATACTGCAATAGAGTTTGGCTTGAACAAATGTGCCACACTCACTATCAAACAAGGAAAAATAGTGAAAACTGAAGGAATCAAGATGCTCCACAAAAATAACATAAAGAGTCTGGATGAGGAAGATTACTACAAATACTTGGGTATCCTTCAAGCTGACAACATCAAGCACACTGAAGTTAAGAAAAAGATTAGAGGTGAATACATCAAGAGAGTGAAGAAGATCTTAAAATCCAAACTCAATGGAGGAAATATCATGAAGGCAATCAACACCTGAGCAATTCCAGTCATTAGATACACAGCTGGAATAGTGGACTGGACTCAGGCGGAACTAGAAGCAATGGATAGGAAGACCAGAAAAATAATGACAATGAATCATGCCCTTCATCCACACAGTGACATTGACAGACTCTATCTACCAAGGCAAATAGGTGGACGTGGAATGCTGCAAGTACATCAGATGGTTGAAGAAGCAAAAAATGACTTTGGAAGAATATCTGAAGGACAATGATGAAGATGCACTGAAATTAGTATATCAGGAAAGCTTACTGACTACTGGAGAGACCAAACTGGCCTACAAGAAAGTCCAAATGAAGAACAGAATAGAGGCATGGGAAGACAAAGCACTACATGGCCAGTACATTTAAAAAATAGCTGGGAAAGCAGATAATAACAAGACCTGGCAATGGCTAAGAGCAGGAAAGTTGAAGAAAGAGATCGAGGGACTAATTCTGGCTGCACAAGACCAAGCGTTAAGGACAAATGCATACAAAGTCAAAATTGAGAAGACAGCAACAGACAGTAAGTGCCACCTATGCAAAGAAGCTGAAGAAACAGTGGATCACCTGGTAAGCTGCTGCAAGAAGATCGCACAGACTGACTACAAGCAGCAGCATGACAAAGTAGCAACAATGGTGCATTGGAAGATCTGCAAGAAATATCATTTGCCTGCAAGCAAGCAAGAACTGGTGGGACCATAAAATAGAGAAAGTCATAGAAAATGAAAAAGTTAAATTGCTCTGGGACTTTAGAATTCAAACATACAAGCACCTGCCACATAACACCCTGGACTTAACAATTGTTGATAATTAAGACAAAAAAGTCTGGATAGTGGACGTGGCAGTGTGGAGACAGCAGAATACATGAGAAAGAACTGGAGAAGACAACAAAATACAAAGACCTACAAATAGAAATAGAATGACTGTGGCAAAGGCAAGCAAGGGTAGAAACAATAGTAATAGGCACCTTGGGTGCAATCCCAAAACAAATGGAGCACCACTTGAACACCATTGGCATTGACAAATTCGCCATCAGTCAATTGTAAAATGCGGCCTTACTAGGAACAGCTTCTATCCTACGATGATATCTGTAATACCATCAAACATCCACATCTGCCCATCCCAGGTCCTTGGTAAAGACTCAAAAGGTAGACAAAAATGCCAAATCCAGTCTGAACATCTGGCTGACTGTGCGATAATCAATAATAATAACACTGTATTGTCCTCATATATTTTTCTTTTTTTAAATAGATTTTATTGATTTTCTAATAATACATTTACATATTTGAAAAGCAGCATGGTGGCTGGGTAGTAGTAATTCAATTACATACAAATATCATTAGTACAGATTTCAGATTGCTACCATAAACATTTCCTCTCTTTTTCCCTTCATATGTACTATTTGCGAATTTAAAGACAAGTTTTTTTTTTATTGAAAAGTTTTTCAATACATTTTATCTTTAACATCCCACCCCCCAACCCTTCCCTCCCTTCCCAACCCTATCCCACCCTCTCACCCTCCCCTTTAAAGACAAGTTTTATCCTACCAATCACATAAAAAATAACTTTCTTACATACAGGTAAAACTCGAAAAATTAGAATATCGTGCAAAAGTACATTTATTTCAGTAATGCAACTTAAAAGGGGAAACTAATATATGAGATAGACTCATTACATGCAAATCAAGATAGTTCAAGCCGTGATTTGTCATAATTGTGACGATTATGGCGTACAGCTCATGAAAACCCCAAATCCACAATCTCAGAAAATTAGAATATTACATGCAATCAATAAAACAAGGAGTGTACACAGAACAATATCGGACCTCTGAAAAGTATAAGCATGCATATGTACTCAGTACTTGGTTTGGGCCCCTTTTGCAGCAATTACTGCCTCAGTGCGGCATGGCATGGAAGCTATCAGCCTGTGGCACTGCTGAGGTGTTATTTATTTTATTTTTTTATTTTATTAAATTTATATACCGCCCTATTCCCGGAGGACTCAGGGAATACCTGAGATGCTTCAATAGCGGCCTTCAACTCTTCTGCATTGTTGGGTTTCATGTCTCTCATCTTCCTCTTGGCAATGCCCCATAGATTCTCTATGGGGTTCAGGTCAGGCGAGTTTGCTGGCCAATCAAGCACAGTAATCCCACGGTCATTGAACCAGGTTTTGGTGCTTTTGGCAGTGTGGGCAGGTGCCAAGTCCTGCTGGAAAATGAAGTCATCACCCCCATAAAGCTTGTCTACGGAAGGAAGCATGAAATGCTCCAAAATCAACACAGACTGTGGAAACTTCACACTGGACTTCAAGCATCTTGCAGTCTGTGCCTCTCCATTCTTCCTCCAGACTCTGGGTCCTTGGTTTCCAAATGAGATGCAAAAGTTGCTCTCATCAGAAAAGAGGACTTTGGACCACTGAGCAACAGACCAGGTCTGTTTTTCTTTAGCCCAGGTAAGACGCTTCTGACCTTGTTTGTTGTTCAGGAGTGGCTTGACAAGAGGAATACGACATTTGAAGCCCATGTCCAGGATCTGTCTGTGTGTGGTGGCTCTTGATGCACTGACTCCAGCCTCAGTCCACTCCTTGTGAAAGTCCCCAACACTTTTGAATGGCCTTTTCCTGACAATCCTCTCCAGGCTGCGGTCATCTTTGCTGCTTGTGCACCTTTTTCTTCCACACTTTTCATCACAATTATGACAAATCACGGCTTGAACTATCTTGCTTTGCATGTAATGAGTCTATCTCATATATTAGTTTCCCCTTTTAAGTTGCATTACTGAAATAAATGAACTTTTGCACGATATTCTAATTTTTCAAGTTTCACCTGTCTATCCATAGTTTTTAGTTTATACATATTCTAGTTGTTTTAACATACAATCTTTTAGACCAGGAATATCAAACTGCCGGCCCATGGGCCAGATGCATCACAACAAAACTGCACCCTCCCCATTGCCGGCAATGGGGAAAAAGTCACGATACATCGCACGACATCACATGACATCACGACTTTCACATGCCTGTTTTAGAAAATCAATGACCTAATAAATTTTTCAATTTTAATTTCCACTAACATTGAGATTTAATGTTTGATATTTATCATTCCCAAAAATTTTAATATACTCCCAATTCATCTATCACCATTCCTCACAAAATCTAATATTCAAAATACACATCCCAATTACTTAACTTCTCACCCTCTATGTCAACAAATTGAGGATACAATATGATATCCTTCCTTTTTGCTAATTTTCAATTTTGTTTTTTTAAGTAGTAATCAAAATTTCCTTTTTATTTCAGTATTTAATACTTCCTCTCTTCCTCTTTGTATCTGCTATCTCTTGCTTAAACTGATAATTTTTGTTTTTAACGGTCCATATAGACCTATTTATTACTTTCAACAATACGTTTTTAGCTTATCTACAATATTCACCTTTATATGACCTTTATGCACAAATCAATATTCAAATATTAGTATTTATTAGTATTTATACTGCCCCTTCATGGATTACTGCCTTGTCATGGCGAAGGGGCTTGCGTAATTCAATGAAGCTATGAGCTATGCCGTGCAGGGCCACCCAAGATGGACAGGTCATAGCAGAGAATTCTGACAAAACGTGATACACTGGAGAAGGAAATGGCAACCCACTCCAGTATCTTTCCCATGAAAACCCTATAGACAGTACCAAAAGGCAAAACGATATGATGCTGGAAGATGAGCCCCTCAGGTCGGAAGGCGTCCAATATGCTACTGGGGAAGAGCAGAGGGCTAGTACTAGTAGCGCCAGAAAGAATGAACCGACTGGGCCAAAGCCGAAAGGACGCTCAGCTGTGGATGTATCTGGTGGAGAAAGAAAAGTCCGATGCTGTAAAGATTTTTTCTCCATAGGAACCTGGAATGTAAGATCCATGAAACAAGGCAAGCTGGACGTGGTCAAACAAGAGATGACAAGACTGAACATCGACATCTTAGGTATCAGCGAACTAAAATGGACAGGAATGGGTGAATTTTAATGCAGATGACCATCAGGTTTACTACTGTGGGCAAGAATCCCTCAGAAGAAATGGAGTAGCCTTCATAGTCAATAAAAGAGTAGGAAAAGCAATACTGGGATACAATCCCCAAAACGACAGAATGATCTCAGTTCAAATCCACGGCAGACCATTCAATATCACAGTAGTCCAAGTCTATGCTCCAACCACCGGTGCTGAAGAGGATGAAATTGACCGGTTCTGTGAAGCCCTACAGCACCTTATAGAACTAACACCAAAAAATGATGTCCTTATCACCATGCGGGATGGGAATGCTAAAGTAGGAACCGAAAAGATAACCAGAATAACAGGCAAGTTTGGCCTTGGAGTACAAAATGAAGCAGGGCACAGGCTGATAGAATTTTGTCAAGAGAATACGATGGTCATAGCAAACACTCTTTTCCAACAACCCAAGAGACGGCTCTACACATGGACATCACCAGATGGTCAACACAGATATCAGATAGACTATATGTTCTGCAGCCAAAGATGGAGAAGCTCTATACAGTCAGTAAAAACAAGACCAGGAGCTGACTGTGGCTCAAACTATAAGCTTCTCGTTGCAAAGTTTAGGCTTAAACTGAAGAAAGTAGGGAAAAGCACTAGGCCACTCAGGTATGAATTAAATCATATCCCTGTTGAATATACAGTAGAGGTGACAAATAGATTTAAGGAATTAGATCTGATAGACAGAGTGCCTGAAGAACTATGGACAGAGGTTCGCGACATTGTACAACAGGTAGCAACCAAAACCATCCCAAAGAAAAAGAAATGCAAGAAAGCAAAATGGCTGTCTGAGGAAGCTTTGCAAATAGCTGAGGAAAGGAGGGAAGCGAAAGGCAAGGGAGAAAAAGAAAGATACACCCAATTGAATGAAGAATTCCAGAGAATAGCTAGAAGAGATAATGCCTTCTTAAATGAACAGTGCAAAGAAATAGAAGAAAACAATGGAATAGGGAGGACGAGAGATCTATTCAAGAAAATTTTAGAGATTAAGAGAACGTTTCATGCAAAAATGGGCATGATAAAGGACCAAAATGGCAGGGACCTAACAGAGGCAGAAGAGATTAAGAAGAGGTGGAAAAATTACACAGAAGAACTATACAAGAACGAGCTTAACGTCCCTGATAACCACGATGAGGTGGTCACTGACCTCGAGCCAGACATAATAGAATGTGAAGTGAAGCCTGTCCTGGACCCAGCTGTTTTAAATAACTATCGTCCAGTCTCCAACCTTCGCTTTTTGGCGAAGGTTGTTGAGAGTGTGGTGGCGCATCAGCTTCCTCTGTTCCTGGAGGAAACTGATTATCTGGACCCGTACCAATCGGGTTTCAGGCCCGGATACAGCACGGAGACGGCATTGGTCGCGCTGGTGAATGATCTCTGGCGGGCTCGGGACAGGGGTTGTTCCTCTGTCCTGGTCCTATTAGATCTCTCAGCGGCTTTTGATACCATTGACCATGGTATCCTACTGCGGCGTCTCAGGGGGTTGGGAGTGGGAGGCACCGTTTTACGGTGGTTCTCCTCTTATCTCCTGGGCCGTTCGCAGTCGGTGTTGACGGGAGGGCAGAAATCCGCCCCGAGGCCTCTCGTTTGTGGAGTTCCTCAGGGGTCGGTTCTCTCGCCCCTCCTGTTCAACATCTATATGAAGCCGCTGGGTGAGATCATTCGTGGTTTCGGAGTGGGGTATCATCAGTATGCTGATGATACCCAACTTTTTCTTTCCACCCCGAACCAACCCAACGATGGCCTCGCCGTGATGTCCCGTTGCCTGGAGGCGGTCCAGGTCTGGATGGGGAGAAACAGGCTTCGTCTCAATCCTGCCAAGACTGAGTGGCTGTGCATATCGGCATATCGGGCTAACCAGACTATTCCACCTCTAACGATGGGGGGTGAGGTGTTACCCCCCGTTGATAGGGCTCGTAACTAGGGCATCCTCCTGGATTCACGACTCAATTTTGAAGACCATATAGGAGCCGTGACCAGGGGGGCTTTTGCCCAGGTTCGCCTGGTGCACCAGTTGTGACCCTATCTGGACTGAGGTGCCCTACGCACAGTCACTCACGCGCTCGTGACCTCCCGTTTAGACTACTGCAACGCTCTCTACATGGGGCTGCCCTTGAGGACCACTCGGAGGCTTCAGCTGGTGCAGAATGCGGCCATGCGAGTTGTGATGGGGGTTTCCCGATACTCCCATTTAACTCCTCTACTCCGCGAGCTGCATTGGCTCCCGGTTGCCCTCCGGGTGAGATTCAAGGTGCTGGTGATGACCTATAAAGCCCTAAATGGCTTGGGTCCGGAGCCTTGGTGGAGCAGAGGGCTAATGCCTCCTTAAGTAACACCAGCTGCCTGCAATTAGTGCAGGTTCGCATCCCACCAGGCTCAAGGTTGACTCAGCCTTTCATCCTTCCGAGGTAGGTAAAATGAGGACCCAGATTGTTGGGGGCAATAAGCTGACTTTGTAATAATGCCACTTGGTGTGTATGTGAAAGCCCTAACAAGCAGGCATATTATTATTATTATTATTATTATTATTATTATTATTATTGTTATTGTTATTATTATTATTATTATTTTATTTATATACCGCACTTCTCCCGAAGGACTCAGGGCGGTGTACAGGGCAAATATATAACAATACAAAAGTACAAAAGTTAAAAAAGAATTAAACATGCCCGACTAAAATCAAATACAAACATTAAAATAACCACCCATCCCTCATCAGGCCAGGCCGGATTGTACAAATAAAAATGTCTTCAGATCGCGACGGAAGGAGCGAAGGTCGGGCGCCATCCGGAGCTCGGCCGGCAGCTGATTCCATAGCTCCGGGGCGCCCACAGAGAAGGATCTCCCCCTGGGGGCCACCGATCGACATTCTCTGATCGGTGGCACCCTGAGGAGACCCTTTCTGTGGGAACGCACAGGGCGGAGGGAAGTTGATGCCGGCAGCAGGTGATCCCTAAGGTACTCCGGACACGTGCCATGTAGGGCCTTAAACACCATTACCAGTACCTTGAATCTCACCCAGAAGACAACTGGTAACCAATGCAGCTCACGGAGCAGAGGTGTTATATGGGAGTATTGGGAGACTCCCAACACAACTCTCGCGGCTGCATTCTGTACCAGCTGGAGCCTCCGAGTGGTCTTCAAGGGCAGCCCCATGTAGAGAGCATTGCAGTAGTCAAGGCGAGAGGTCACGAGCGCATGAGTGACCATACACAAGGCATCCCGGTCAAGATAGGGCCGCAACTGGCGCACCAGGCGAACCTGGGCGAAGGCCCCCCTAGTCACAGCCACTATGTGATCTTCCAAAGTAAGCCGTGAATCTAGGAGGACTCCCAAGTTGCGGGCCCTATCTACGGGGGGTAATAATTCACCCCCCATAGAAAGTGATGGAATGTTCTGAATATCCCGGGATGCAGGTATGCACAGCCACTCAGTCTTGTCGGGGTTGAGTTGAAGTCTTTTACTCCCCATCCAGACCCGGACCGCCTCCAGGCAGCGGGACATCACGTCGAGGGCATCACTGGGGTGGTTTGGGGTAGAAAGAAAAAGCTGGGTATCATCAGCATACTGATGATAGCCAACTCCAAAACCACGAATGATCTCACCCAGCGGTTTCATATAGATGTTGAACAGGAGAGGCGAGAGGACCGACCCCTGAGGAACTCCACAAACGAGAGACCTCGAGGTCGACCTCTGTCCCCCTGCCAACACCGACTGCGAACGTCCCAGGAGATAGGAGGAGAACCACTGCAAAACTGTGCCTCCCACTCCCAATCCCCTGAGACGCCGCAGCAGGATACCATGGTCGATGGTATCGAACGCCGCTGAGAGGTCTAATAGGACTAGGACAGAGGAATGTCCCCTGTCCCGAGCCCTCCAGAGATCATTCACCAGAGCGACCAATGCCGTCTCCGTGCTGTACCCGGGCCTGAAACCCGATTGGTACCGGTCTAGATAATCCGCTTCATCCAGGGCCAGAGGGAGCTGATGTGCCACCACACTCTCAACAACCTTCGCAAGAAAACCAAGGTTGGAGACCGGGCGAAAGTTATTCAACACAGCTGGGTCCAAGGCAGGCTTCTTGAGGAGAGGTCTCACCACCGCCTCTTTCAAGACGGCGGGGAAACTACCCTCACTCAGAGAAGCAGATATAACCGCCTGGAGCCAGCCTCGTGTCCCTTCCCGAGCTGCATAAACCAGCCAGGAAGGGCACGGATCCAATAAACATGTGGTGGAACTCAGCCTCCTCATGAT
>JAKJMR010016126.1:70140-99216 GCA_024449315.1 Daboia siamensis
GCGAAGGTTGTTGAGAGTGTGGTGGCGCATCAGCTTCCTCTGTTCCTGGAGGAAACTGATTATCTGGACCCGTACCAATCGGGTTTCAGGCCCGGATACAGCACGGAGACGGCATTGGTCGCGCTGGTGAATGATCTCTGGCGGGCTCGGGACAGGGGTTGTTCCTCTGTCCTGGTCCTATTAGATCTCTCAGCGGCTTTTGATACCATTGACCATGGTATCCTACTGCGGCGTCTCAGGGGGTTGGGAGTGGGAGGCACCGTTTTACGGTGGTTCTCCTCTTATCTCCTGGGCCGTTCGCAGTCGGTGTTGACGGGAGGGCAGAAATCCGCCCCGAGGCCTCTCGTTTGTGGAGTTCCTCAGGGGTCGGTTCTCTCGCCCCTCCTGTTCAACATCTATATGAAGCCGCTGGGTGAGATCATTCGTGGTTTCGGAGTGGGGTATCATCAGTATGCTGATGATACCCAACTTTTTCTTTCCACCCCGAACCAACCCAACGATGGCCTCGCCGTGATGTCCCGTTGCCTGGAGGCGGTCCAGGTCTGGATGGGGAGAAACAGGCTTCGTCTCAATCCTGCCAAGACTGAGTGGCTGTGCATATCGGCATATCGGGCTAACCAGACTATTCCACCTCTAACGATGGGGGGTGAGGTGTTACCCCCCGTTGATAGGGCTCGTAACTAGGGCATCCTCCTGGATTCACGACTCAATTTTGAAGACCATATAGGAGCCGTGACCAGGGGGGCTTTTGCCCAGGTTCGCCTGGTGCACCAGTTGTGACCCTATCTGGACTGAGGTGCCCTACGCACAGTCACTCACGCGCTCGTGACCTCCCGTTTAGACTACTGCAACGCTCTCTACATGGGGCTGCCCTTGAGGACCACTCGGAGGCTTCAGCTGGTGCAGAATGCGGCCATGCGAGTTGTGATGGGGGTTTCCCGATACTCCCATTTAACTCCTCTACTCCGCGAGCTGCATTGGCTCCCGGTTGCCCTCCGGGTGAGATTCAAGGTGCTGGTGATGACCTATAAAGCCCTAAATGGCTTGGGTCCGGAGCCTTGGTGGAGCAGAGGGCTAATGCCTCCTTAAGTAACACCAGCTGCCTGCAATTAGTGCAGGTTCGCATCCCACCAGGCTCAAGGTTGACTCAGCCTTTCATCCTTCCGAGGTAGGTAAAATGAGGACCCAGATTGTTGGGGGCAATAAGCTGACTTTGTAATAATGCCACTTGGTGTGTATGTGAAAGCCCTAACAAGCAGGCATATTATTATTATTATTATTATTATTATTATTATTATTATTGTTATTGTTATTATTATTATTATTATTTTATTTATATACCGCACTTCTCCCGAAGGACTCAGGGCGGTGTACAGGGCAAATATATAACAATACAAAAGTACAAAAGTTAAAAAAGAATTAAACATGCCCGACTAAAATCAAATACAAACATTAAAATAACCACCCATCCCTCATCAGGCCAGGCCGGATTGTACAAATAAAAATGTCTTCAGATCGCGACGGAAGGAGCGAAGGTCGGGCGCCATCCGGAGCTCGGCCGGCAGCTGATTCCATAGCTCCGGGGCGCCCACAGAGAAGGATCTCCCCCTGGGGGCCACCGATCGACATTCTCTGATCGGTGGCACCCTGAGGAGACCCTTTCTGTGGGAACGCACAGGGCGGAGGGAAGTTGATGCCGGCAGCAGGTGATCCCTAAGGTACTCCGGACACGTGCCATGTAGGGCCTTAAACACCATTACCAGTACCTTGAATCTCACCCAGAAGACAACTGGTAACCAATGCAGCTCACGGAGCAGAGGTGTTATATGGGAGTATTGGGAGACTCCCAACACAACTCTCGCGGCTGCATTCTGTACCAGCTGGAGCCTCCGAGTGGTCTTCAAGGGCAGCCCCATGTAGAGAGCATTGCAGTAGTCAAGGCGAGAGGTCACGAGCGCATGAGTGACCATACACAAGGCATCCCGGTCAAGATAGGGCCGCAACTGGCGCACCAGGCGAACCTGGGCGAAGGCCCCCCTAGTCACAGCCACTATGTGATCTTCCAAAGTAAGCCGTGAATCTAGGAGGACTCCCAAGTTGCGGGCCCTATCTACGGGGGGTAATAATTCACCCCCCATAGAAAGTGATGGAATGTTCTGAATATCCCGGGATGCAGGTATGCACAGCCACTCAGTCTTGTCGGGGTTGAGTTGAAGTCTTTTACTCCCCATCCAGACCCGGACCGCCTCCAGGCAGCGGGACATCACGTCGAGGGCATCACTGGGGTGGTTTGGGGTAGAAAGAAAAAGCTGGGTATCATCAGCATACTGATGATAGCCAACTCCAAAACCACGAATGATCTCACCCAGCGGTTTCATATAGATGTTGAACAGGAGAGGCGAGAGGACCGACCCCTGAGGAACTCCACAAACGAGAGACCTCGAGGTCGACCTCTGTCCCCCTGCCAACACCGACTGCGAACGTCCCAGGAGATAGGAGGAGAACCACTGCAAAACTGTGCCTCCCACTCCCAATCCCCTGAGACGCCGCAGCAGGATACCATGGTCGATGGTATCGAACGCCGCTGAGAGGTCTAATAGGACTAGGACAGAGGAATGTCCCCTGTCCCGAGCCCTCCAGAGATCATTCACCAGAGCGACCAATGCCGTCTCCGTGCTGTACCCGGGCCTGAAACCCGATTGGTACCGGTCTAGATAATCCGCTTCATCCAGGGCCAGAGGGAGCTGATGTGCCACCACACTCTCAACAACCTTCGCAAGAAAACCAAGGTTGGAGACCGGGCGAAAGTTATTCAACACAGCTGGGTCCAAGGCAGGCTTCTTGAGGAGAGGTCTCACCACCGCCTCTTTCAAGACGGCGGGGAAACTACCCTCACTCAGAGAAGCAGATATAACCGCCTGGAGCCAGCCTCGTGTCCCTTCCCGAGCTGCATAAACCAGCCAGGAAGGGCACGGATCCAATAAACATGTGGTGGAACTCAGCCTCCTCATGATCCTGTCCACTTCCTCCGGAGTAACAGAGTCAAACTCCTCCCAAACGACAAGATTGCCCGTGTCCTGATCGTCAGACTCTGCCCAGTCAGAGTCCAGACCGGTCCGAATCCGAGCGATTTTGTCCGACAGATGTTGGTTAAACTCCTCGGCACGACCCTGCAAGGGTTCTTCTCTCACCTCCTGATTAAGGAGGGAGCGAGTCACCCTAAACAGGGCGGCCGGGCGATTATCTGCAGACGCGATAAGGGTAGCGAAGTGATTAGACCTCGCCTACCTTATCTCAGCGAGATAAGACCTAATATAGGTTCTTAGTCGCAATCGGTCGGATTCGGATCGGCTGGATCTCCAACAGCTCTCTAGGCCCCGTCTCCAACGCTTCATCTCCAGAAGCTCCGCGGAAAACCATGGAGCTCGATGCGATCTGCACCGGGTCAGGGGCCGCAAGGGTACAACTCGGTCCAGAGCCTCAGTGGCTGCTCTTTCCCAGGCTTCCTCTAGGGCATCCGCCGAGTTGTAAGCAAAGGAGGCAGGTGGGGACCCCAGCGCAGCCTGGAATCTCTCAGGGTCCATTAAGCGTCTGGGGCGGTACCATTTAGTTGGTTCCACACACCCACGGTGGGGAGTGGCAAAACGGAAGACCAGCCGCAGGAGATGATGATCGGTCCATGACAGGGGTATAACAATTGGGGAACCCCCACCATGATCATCTAACCACCGTCTAGATAAGAAAATCAGGTCAAGGGTGTGGCCTCCCTCATGAGTCGGTCCAGCAATTACTTGCGTCAGGTCCATGGCCGTTATGGAAGCCATGAACTCCCGAGCTAACTCAGATGATCCTCCCAGGGATGGTAGGTTTAAGTCACCCAAAACTATAAGTTTGGGGAACTCAACCACCAACCCAGAGAGAATATCGAGAAGCTCAGGCAGAGCTGCTGCTGTGTGTCTAGGTGAAATATACACCAGCAGCAAGCCCAACTGCGCACCAGGGCCACATCTCAAAAAGAGAGACTCACACCCGACTATCTGAGGACCGGTGGTCTCCCGCGGACCCAAGGTCTCCCTCATAACAACCGCCACTCCTCCACCCCTACCCTGAGCCCGAGGTCGGTGTAGCACCCGGAAACCTGGCGGGCAAAGATCAACAAGAGGAATACCGCCCTCTGGGCCCAACCAAGTCTCCGTGATGCAAGCCAGGTCCGCATGCTCACCCTCGACCAGATCCCGGATAAGAGGAGCCTTATTAACAACAGACCTGGCATTCAAATACACCAACCGGAGCTCAGGTGGCTGCACATCCTCGCTCCCGGCACCTCGGGGAAGAGACAGAGGGTCGGAGTGCCTCACCGCTTGCAAGCAGTGGAGAGGCCTTCCCAAAAATCGATACGGCCCTCTGCTCATACACCTGCTGCCATTCCCTGACGTCGTGGGAATAGGTAATCCCACGACCCGCTCTGGAGCCCCAGAGGCAACCAATCCCCGCTCCCCCCCCCGCGATCGATCCCGGACCTGGCCTGAACAACGGTTGACGGATTACCCCCTATTTTATTTATTTATTTATTTATTTATTTTATTACATTTATATACCGCCCTTTCCCGAAGGACTCAGGGCGGTTTACAGGGTAATTAAAAACACAAATATAAAAGTTAAAAACAAATTAAAATAAATTATAATAATCCCTGTATTAATTAAAAAAAACCCAATTGGACTAAATTAAAATTAAAAATTCTCAGCCTGGGGCAGAGAGCTCGAAGAGCCAGGTCTTCAGGTCCCGACGAAATGAACGGAGGTCGGGGGCAGTCCTCAACTCCACCGGCAGCTGGTTCCAAAGGGCAGGCGCGCCCACAGAGAAGGCCCTACCCCTGGGTGTCATCCGCCGGCAATCTCTCACCGGCGGCACCCTGAGAAGACCCTCCCTGTGGGACCGCACTGGACGAAGGGAGCTTGATGCCGGCAGCAGGTGTTCCCTCAGATATCCCGGACCCAAGCCATTTAGGGCTTTATAGGTCATCACCAGCACCTTGAATCTCACCCGGAGGGCAACCGGAAGCCAATGCAGCTCGCGGAGTAGAGGTGTTACATGGGAGTATCGGGAAACCCCCATCACAACTCGCGCGGCCGCATTCTGCACCAGCTGAAGCCTCCGAGTGGTCCTCAAGGGCAGCCCCATGTAGAGAGCGTTGCAGTAATCTAAACGGGAGGTCACGAGCGCATGAGTGACTGTGCGTAGGGCATCTCGGTCCAGATAGGGTCGCAACTGGCGCACCAGGCGAACCTGGGCAAAAGCCCCCCTGGTCACGGCTCCTATATGATCTTCAAAATTGAGTCGTGAATCCAGGAATTTCCGAACAACCAAAAAATCCCACCCCCCTCCCTAACCCCACAAAAATCTTAGCTAAAAAATTTACCAGGGGCCTCTTATTAGATCTATATCGGAGGCCCCTACCCGTGCTCAGCCATCTCTCAGGGTCCCAACAATCGGGCCTTTCATTGAGATTATAGGTGGCTAAAAAGGCGGGTCGCACCCAGGAAGGGGGGGCACTCCTGAGGGCGAACAATTCTCTGCAAGAGTAACAAAGACGAGGCATAAGAAACCAAACCAGAGAAAGGCAGTCCCATATTAAATAATAATTAGGAGGATCTAAAGCAGAGGGTAGATGAATATCCAGACCATCCGTCCAGCTTCACTGCCACCTGAGCTGGGCGAACCCTCGGTACAGGCCGACCACCATCCTCTCACGACGGTCGTAGGTCCTGTTCCCGGGGGTGGTCTGGAAGACATACTCTAGGTAAGGCATGCCCCCTAGAGCTCTCACCTCTAGGGGCAGCAGATGTAAATTAAGCCACCCTCTCACGGTGGCTTGTACCCAGGACCCTCTGAGTCCTTTGAGGATGATATGCAGGTGAGTAGACAAAGTTCATACAAGGCAAAGATATAAAAGGCCGTGAAAGTCAAGTCTGTTAACGGCCGGCCAATTCAAAACACCACCATAGTTCCTCCGCCGCTCCACCATTCCAGATGTTGTTCCTGGCCGCAGCCCCATGGGCCCCCAGTTATCCAATAGTTGGGGCCTTCCAGAGCGCGGTCTTACAAAGTGTGGCTCCTCTGGGCCTGTTAGCTTCCTCTGGGCCCCATAAGGCTCCAACGGCACCAAGAAGTTGACAATAGGGGTCGTGAAGAGCACAGATCTTTCAGGCTCCTCCGGAACAACCAGACCAAGCTGGGTTCCAATGGGCCCAACCGGACTCAACCGGCCAGCCCGGACGCCTTCGGGGGTCACCGAGGTCGCAAGACAACAGGCCCTCTGGAAAAAGCGGAGCAACCAGGAGGAGTCAGAATGGGTTGAGAGCCTTATCGCCGAAAACTGCTGCTGCTGCCAAAAAGACACCGGGGCAAGCACCGCCGCCACCGCTTCCATCGCCAAACACTGCCGCCGCCGGGAACGGCCCAGAAAATACCGTCGCCGCTGGGGAAAATGGGCCAAAAGATCCAATATGCCATTACCACCGGCACAAGCGGCCCAAAGACGGTCCAAAGCGCAGACGCCGCCGCGGAGATGGAACAAAGCAGCCCCAAAACGCCGCTACCGCTACCGCCAACCGCCAGAGCAGTCCGGAGGCGCCGCCATCGCCGCCGTCGAGAGCCGCCGCTGCCGCCGCTGCCACCGTCAAAAGCAGCCCAAGATCAAAAGCAGCCCAAGATAGTCAATTAAAACGGCCCGAAACGGCCTGAGAGCGCTGCCGCCGCCGCCACAAGCGATCAAGCCACCTGAGGCAGACGCCGCCGCTGCTGCCAGAAACGGCCCGAAAACGGCCCGAAAAACGCTGCCGCCGCCGCCACAAACAACCAAAGCCGCCCTTCATTCTATACATAGAATGAAGGCTACTGCTAGGTTTGTAAGCCGCCCTGAGTCTTCGGAGAAGGGCGGGATATAAATGTAATAAAAATTTAAAAAAATTAAAAAAAAAAAAATATCTGAGGGAACACCTGCTGCCGGCATCAAGCTCCCTTCGTCCAGTGTGCTTGCACAGGGAGGGTCTTCTCAGGGTGCCACTGGTAAGAGATTGCCGGCAGATGACACCCAGGGATAGGGCCTTCTCAGTGGGTGCGCCTGCCCTTTGGAACCAGCTGCCAGTGGAGCTTAGGACTGCCCCCGACCTTCGTTCACTCCGCCAGGACCTGAAGACCTGGCTCTTCGAGCTCTCTGGCCCAGGCTGAGAACTTTAATTTTAATTTTAACTGGGGTTTTATTTGTTCAGGGACGGATATACATTTTTTAATTGTTTTTAACTTTTGTATTTTTTGTTTTAATCACCCTGTAAACCGCCCTGAGTCCTTCGGGAAAGGGTGGTATATAAATGTAATAAAATAAATAAATAAATAAATAAGTGGGCCTTAGAAAAGCTGAGCAACAACAAAGCTAGTGGAGGTGACAGTATTCCAGCTGAGCTATTCAAAATCTTAAAAGACGATGCAGTAGAAGTGCTACACTCAATTTGCCAGCAAATTTGGAAAACTCAACAGTGGCCACAGGATTGGAAAAGATCAGTTTACATTCCAATTCCAAAGAAAGGCAGTGCCAAAGAATGTTCAAACTATCGCACCATTGCACTCATTTCACATGCTAGTAAAGTTATGCTTAAAATCCTACAAGCTAGACTCCAGCAGTATGTGGATCGAGAACTACCAGAAATACAGGCAGGATTTCGAAGAGGCAGAGGAACTAGAGACCAAATTGCCAACATTTGCTGGATAATGAAGAAAGCTAGGGATTTCCAGAAAAACATCTACTTCTGCTTCATTGAATATGCTAAAGCCTTTGACTGTGTGGATCACAACAAAATGTGGCAAGTTCTTAAAGAGATAGGAGTACCAGACCATCTTATTTGTCTCTTGAGAAACCTATATGCGAGTCAAGAAGCAATAGTGAGAACTGGACACAGAACCACTGATTGGTTCAAAATTGGGAAAAGAGTCCGGCAAGGCTGTATACTGTCGCCCTGCCTATTTAACTTATATGCAGAGCACATCATGAGAAAGGCAGGGCTAGATGAATCAAAAGTTGGAATTAAGATTGCCGGAAGAAATATCAACAACCTAAGATATGCAGATGATACCACTCTAATGGCAGAAAGTGAAGAAGAACTAAAGAGCCTCTTGTTGTGGGTGAAGAAGGAGAGTGGAAAAGTTGGGTTGAAACTTAACATTAAAAAAACCAAGATCATGGCATCCGGCCCTGTCAATTCCTGGCAAATAGATGGGGAAGAAATGGAGGTAGTGACAGATTTTATTTTCCTGGGCTCCAAGATCACTGCAGACGGGAACTGTAGCCAAGAAATTAAAAGACGCCTGCTCCTTGGGAGGAAAGCCATTGCAAACCTAGACAGCACACTAAAAAGCAGAGACATCACCCTGTCAACAAAAGTGCGTATACTCAAGGCTATGGTATTCCCAGTTGCAATGTATGGCAGTGAAAGTTGGACCATAAGAAAGGCTGAGCACCAAAGAATTGAGGCCTTTGAACTATGGTGCTGGCGAAGACTCCTGCGAGTCCCTTAGACTGCAAGGCGATCAAACCGGTCAGTCCTAGAGATCAACCCTGACTGCTCTTTAGAAGGCCAGATCCTGAAGTTGAAACTCAAATACTTTGGCCACCTAATGAGAAGGAAGGACTCACTGGAGAAGAGCCTAATGCTGGGAAAGATTGAGGGCAATAGAAGAAGGGGATGACAGAGAATGAGGTGGCTGGATGGAGTCACTGAAGCAGTAGGCGTGAGCTTAAATGAACTCCAGAAGATGGTAGAGGACAGGAAGGCCTGGAGGAACGTTGTCCATGGGTTTGCGATGGGTCGGACACGACTTCGCAGCTAACAACAACATTTATACTGCTAAATTTTAATGACCAAAAAATTTTCTTTATCTCAGTTCATAACAATGTTTTGTGTTCAACATGCATCTCTTATCTATTTAAGTACATTCTGTTTTAGATTTCAATAAGATGGTTGAAACTCCACTCTTCTTGAGTCTTATTCTGGCTTTTTGCCTTTGCCAAATCATCTTCCATGTCCTTGTTTTTGGGTCATCGAACCAATCTCCTTGTAATATTATGTATATTAATTGATGTTGGCAAAACCATCCTGTCACCATTTTTTTGAGAGGACTTGTAGGTATAGTGGGTCGTCTTTTTATTCTTCCATATCGACATGGTTGTTCTGAGTTGTTTGTCTTCTCATTCATCTGTTCTTTTTCTAGATCCTCTAGTTCCTTCTGTGTTGCATAAGAAACCTTTTCCTTTTTCCAAGTGGTCGATATCTTTTCTGGATTTTCAAATATCAATATTTGAATTGCAGATTCTTCTGTCATAGTATTTGAAAGTTTCATTTTTTCTATTCTATTTTGTATAGATGGTTCTTTAGTTCTGATCAAAGTTTGGGCTTTCATATCTGGTCTGTCTTCTTGTTCCTTCACATAGCCTCTTAGTATTTCATTGGTAGTGGTAAGAGTTTGGATTAGTGTTTTCAACATAGCGAGAGTTTGTTGATCTTCATCTATAAAGAAATTTTGTTCCTGGCCTTCTTCCATATTGGTATTTTAAGCTAAAGGCTTTACACTTAGAAAATCCAAAAGAGAGATTGTTTTTTTCTAGGTAGGGAACACAAAGCCTTTCACAGCTGTTATTTCAAAGTTCTCAAGGTTATGTATCTTATCTATTTCCCTGGGCAGTCAGCCAGGCCCCTTTTAAAGTTTCCCTTTGAGTCCCAAAGTTGTCTTAATCTTTTCAGTTTTTCTTTTTCTTTTCATAAGAAAGAATCCAGATTTCCAACAGAAGTAGACAATGAAAAATAAGCAATAAAAAATCTTTCAGTCTACATGCTTTGAGAAATAAAGTTCCAATTGGGATTCAGTTACTTTTTCAATGTTTAAAACGCCCCTGGGTATTTAGTCCCTGCTCTTTCTGGAGGGAGGGCTAAATTCCCCCTTCCCTCACCACAGGGGGGGAAATGCTTAGCAGCTTAAGGAAGTACAGAAAGTAATTAGGGTGTAAAAGAGGTAGATCTCACCCAGTCTCTTCCATGCTGCTTTAAGAGTTGCCTGGTGGAAAATGTGACTTCAGCTGTTCACAGCCTAGGGTTGAGCCATAATGGCCGGTCCTTTCATCCACCAGTTTGGAGGGATCGCCAGATCTAACGGGAGAGTTGCGGCTCTGTGATCCAGTGAGCGCCCCTCCTCGCTGGTTGCCTGTTCAGGGCGACTTTCGGCCCTTTTCAGGGCCCCCCAGTGATGTGAAACTGGACGGGGGAGAGAGAGCAAGTCTCCCAGCCATCCATAGCGGCTGCGTAACAAACCGGAAGTCCCCTCGTATATTTTTCTTTCTACTTCAGGAAGATTACCAGATATAAAAATGTACCGTAGTTTCCGGCGTATAAGACGACTTTTTAACCCATGAAAATCTTCTCAAAAGTCAGGGGTCGTCTTATACGCCGGGTGCTGAAACTTTAGGGACAGGGCTGGCTGGAAAACCTGGAGTGGATCTTCCATTTAGTCTGCGCAGGGAAAGCGGGACCAATTGGAGTAGAAGCTGCAGTCTGTGATTTTTTACAGGCTGGGGTCTGGGCATCTTTCCTTCTAAAGTTGAAGAGCAGCTGTAGGCAGGTGGGGAATGCAAGAGCAACTTGAAAGGCAGGTGGGGAATGCCGGAGCAGCTGCTTAGCTCTAAGGACACATTTGACTCAGGAACTGGGCGTGCTGGCTGGAAAACCTGGAGCGGATCTCCCATTTGGTCTTTTTTTTTTTAATCCCATTTATATCCCACCCTTCTCCGAAGACTCAGGGCAGCTTACAATTTAAAGCACAAATCAATGTGCTTAGCAATAGCCTTCATTCTATGTATATGCTTGCTTATTAGAGCTTTCACCGCCCCCCTACCCCCACCCCCCACAAGCAGCATTATTACAAAGTCAGCTTATTGCTCCCAACAATTTGAGTCCTCATTTTACCTACCTGGGAAGGATGGAAGGCTGACTCAACCTTGAGCCTGGTGAGATGAGAACCTGCACTAATTGCAGGCAGCTGGTGTTACTTAAGGCTCTGCGCAGGGAAAGCTTTAGAGTGAATTAGGAAAAGTGAAAAAGTGAATTAGGAAAATAGGAAACGGTTGCTGGAATTGGGTATGTGTAGTTTAACGAAGAGAAGGGTGAGGGGTGACATGATAGCAGTGATTCAATATCTCAGGGACTGCCACAAAGAAGAGGGAGCCAAGCTATTCTCCAAAGCACCTGAAAGCAGGACAAGAAGCAATGGATGGAAATTAACCAAAGAGAGAAGCAACCTAGAACTAAGGAGAAACTTCCTGACAGTTAGAACAATTAACCAGTGGAACAACCTGCCTCCAGAAGTGGTGAATGCTCCAACACTGGAAGTTTTTAAGAAGAGACTGGACAGCCATTTGTCTGAAATGGTATAGGGTTTCCTGCCTGAGCAGGGGGTTGGACTAGATGACCTCCAAGGTCCCTTCCAACTTATTATTATTATTATTATTATATTATTAATCCACTTGCACTGTTTTATGTTTACATGTTTGATGACAAACAGCCTTATGTTTATAAGTGACAGTTTTCCTACTAAGTACTTGCATGTCATAAGCATTTGAATTAAAATTAACATATTAAAATCAAATCTGATGTTTTTTAATTTTTATTTGGTGTGCGTTGGAAGAGGGGTAGTCTTATACAGCGAGTATAGCCCAAACCCTATAATTTAACAGGAAATGTAGGGGGTCGTCTTATACGCCCAGTCGTCTTATACGCCGGGAAATACGGTACATTGCATGCGTACATTAAGAATAAAACTCACAAGTGCATTTTTGTATTTGTTCAAGATTGTTTTGTGTTGTTCGTGAAATATACAGAACTTAAATCTTTTGCTGGCCCAGTTCTGTGATGGGTTGTGCAGGCAAACTATAAAAGGTGGTCTTAACTGTGGCTCTGTTTACTAGGCCAATTTTTCTATAGAATAAGCTCAGGTAGCACTTGGTATAGATTGGTGCCCCACTACTTTTGGGATCCCAGGATGAAAACTGGAGATGCTAGCTTCTTATTTATTGTTCTACTCACATGATACAATAGTCAAAATATTTTGGTTAGGTTCCATTGGAGTACAAATCACACAAAATGTTCTAACACAATGAACTGAGTGGGCTATTTAGCTCCAAGTTCAGAATTTTCTCTCATATCACTCCAATAGAAATTAACATACTAGTAAAAAAAAGTCATCCTTCAAAATCTGGAAGTCTCATCCAAACATTGCACTTACCACCTGTGTGTTGGCATTTATTTGGACATTGTGGAACAAAGGATATTGAACTATATTTTAAATCTGATCCAGTGTGTGTGTGTGTGGTGGTGGTGGGGTCCCCTTATTCAAGGAAACTTTGGAAAAAGCCAAAGTTTATGTCCAAGTTTGGGGGATGAGACAACAAGTTTGTGCCTATTGTTTCATAGTGATGTAATTTATCCTACGGCATCCCAAAGTATCCAAATTAATCGGTATATGGAAGCCTAATCACACATCCAACATAGTAGTCCAACACTTTACAAGACACTAGGTAGGCAAGACTGGATCTAGAATATAAAGGTTCTTCTACAGCACAAAAATAACAGTACGGGTAGTCCTTAGATTATGACAGAAATTGCCATTACTAAGTAAAGTGCTCATAAAGTGTGGCACGTTGCTTAGTATGGCAATACTGGCAGTCCCAGTTGCCATCGTTAAGTGAGGAATGCACGGGTTGTTAAGTGATTTTTGGAAAGGAAATCATGAAATCTAGTCAAAATAAAAACACTTCTTATTTGATTCTAAACTGCTCTCCCCAGTTTTAACCTGTAGTAGTCATTGCTGTCCCGAAAAATTTCATTTTTCTAGATAGCGCCCAATGTTCAAGTCTGTCAAGATTCTTCTGTATCTTAAGCCTATCTTCTGCAGTGTTGACAATTCCTGCCAGCTTGGTGTCGTCTGCAAATTTGATGAGTTCCCCATCTATTCCCCTCATCCAAATCATTGATGAAGATGTTGAAGAGCACTGGGCTCAGAACAGAGCCCTGGGGCACCCCACTACACACTTCCCTCCATGTAGATGCAGTTCCATTGAGGACTACATGCTGAGTTTGGCTGGTCAGCCAGCCACAAATCTATCTGGTGGTGATGCTGTCTAACCCACATTTTTCTATCTTATCAAGTAGTAGGTTGTGGTCAACTTTATCAAATGCCTTGCTGTAGTCCAAGTAAATTATATCCACAGCATTCCTGTGGTCCACTAATTTTGTCACCTGGTCAAAGAATGCAATAAGATTTGTCTGGCAGGATCTGTTTTTGACAAACCCATTTTGGCTTTTGGTAATGACTTTGTTTGCCTCTAGGTGTTCACTGATTCGTTGCTTGATTATCTTTTCCAGAATTTTCCCTGGTATTGAGCTCAGCCTGATAGGTCTGTAGTTTCCTGGATCCTTTTTTTCCCCTTTTTTGAAGACTGGAACTACATTAGCTCTTTTCCAGTCCTCTGGTACTTCGTCAGTGCTCCAGGATCTTTGAAAGATATAGTTCAGTGGTTCTGAGATCACATCTGCCAGTTCCTTGAGAACCTTGGGGTGTAATCCATCTGGTCCTGGTGATTTGAACTCGTCTAGGGTAGACAGGTGCTCAGTTACCATTTTCTTGCCTATCTTAACTCGTGTTTCTAATCTGTTTTTACGGTACTGTTTTTGATAGGCTGGACTGTTTTTTCTCTTTCAGTAAAGACGGATGCAAAAAACGAGTTAAGTAGTTCTACTTTCTCCCTTAAAGTTAAAATAAAGTCCATAGCTATCTCCTCCCAGGGTAGAGAGGGATCTGCTACTTGCTGCAACAATCCAGGGTGTGTGTGTGTGTGTTCTGGTCGTTTTTTCATAGCGGTACAAATGGTACAGCTTTTTACATAGCTTTCAATGTCCTTTTTCATCCCTGGCCACCAAAACTGCCTCCGGACCAAATGCAGTGTTTTTAAGAAACCAAACTGACTGGCTAGTTTGGTGTCATGACTGTGTTGAAGTGCCCGGATTCTGAGGGTCTCAGGCAGGTACAATTTAGATCCCTTCCAGGATAGACCACTCCGCTGGGTCAGTAAGGTCTTATTTGCCTGGAATCTAACGTCAGTATTTAACTCTTCCCTATGTTTTTTTTTCCTCAGAGGGCTATCTGGCTCGGCAGACTGAGTGTGTGCCTGGCCCCTAGTAGTTACTTGTGACGCTGATTGTGGCAGCAGAATAACAGAATTTACAATGTCCTCCCGGCTGCTTTTGTACTGGGGCATCCTAGACAAGGCATCAGCCAAGATATTTTTTCCCCCAGGGAAATACTTCAAAGTGAAATTGAAACGATCAAAGTACTGCACCCAACAAACCTGTTTGGGAGACAACTTTCGAGGGGTTCTTAGTGCCTCTAGGTTTTTATGATCAGTCCATAACTCAAAAGGCACTTTACTTCCCTGAAGTAAATGGCGCCACATTAGTAGGGCCCACCTCACAGCGAAAGACTCCATTTCCCACACAGCCCATTGCCTTTCAGTGTCAGTTAGTTTCCTGGAGGTGTAGGCACAGGGTTGTAGGTCTCCCTTTGGATTTCTCTGCAGAAGGACTGCTCCCACTGTGACATCACTTGCATCAGCTTAGATTATGAATTGCTCGTCAGGATCAGGGTGTTTGAGAACAGGTTCAGCAACAAATAGACTTTTTAGGCTTTTGAATGCCGCTTGGCATTCCATAGACCATGGCAGGGGCTGACAGGGTCGAGGCTTCCCCCCCTTTTTCCAGTTTTCAGCAGTTCAGTAAAGCTGTCCTAGCAAAAGAAGGAATGAATTGCTGGTAAAAGTTTGCGAACCCTACAAAGCTTTGAAGCTGCTTGCAGGTTCGTGTGGGCTGCCATTCTAGCAAGCTTTGACCTTGGCAGGGTCCATCTCTATCCCTTCACTGGAAATCCTGTACCCAAGGTAGTCAAGGCATTTTTGATGGAATTCACATTTAGAGAGTTTAGCATAAAGTTTCGCTTTCAGTATTTTTTTGAGTACCTCACGCACTAATCTTACATGCTCCACCATGGTTTTGGACTAAATAAGGATGTCATCAAGATAGACTAGGACCCCTTTATACAGGTGATCATGCAGCACTTGATTAATTGCATGAATACAGCAGGGGGCCCCTGGAGGCCAAAAGGCATAACCTTGAACTGAAAGCTTCACAGAGCGCTGTTGAAAGCTGTTTTCCATTCACCTACCTCTTTAATTCGCACCCGGTAATAAGCCTCTCTTAAGTTCAATTTTGTGAAAAACTTCCCTTTTGTCAGATGGGCCAACATGTCCTTCATCAAGGGGAGCGGGTACATATTTTCTACACTGACCGCATTTAACCCTTTAAAATCAACGCTCCACCTCAGTGATCCATCTTTTTTCTCCTTAAAAAGAATGGGGGCAGCCACACATGATTTTGTGGGTTGGATGAAACTTCTGAGTAGATTTTTGTCAATGTATCCCCTCAGTTCTTTTAACTCTCTGGCCATCATTGAATACATTTTTGGCTTAGGGAGTTTGGCTCCCGGTAGGATTTCAATCCCACAGTTGCTGGGGGGGGGAGGGGAGGTTGTCACATTCCTTTTTACTGAAAGGTTCCACTAAATCTCAGTATTCACTTGGTATAAGTTGGATCCCTGGAATGGGTTCTATGGCCGCTCTTAATAGTTCAAGGGACTGTCCTTGGTCTTCAATAGCGACAGCTCCCCGCACTTCGCTGGGTATGGTAGAAGGGAGGGGTCCTGTCACTAACCTTAAAGTCCTCGCTCCATCCTCCCACCAAATCAAGGGACACCATTTATTGAGCCAAGCTAGTCCGAGAATGACAGCCTCAGTCATTTTTGGGACCACTATGAAGCAGATGATTTCCCAGTGCTCCCCCATTTCTAAACACACTGGCTCAGTTAGGTGCGTAGCAGGAGCTCCCCCAATAAGAGACCTGTCTGCCTGTTCGAATCTCATGGCTAGGGGCAGTAGCTTAGCGCAAATTCCTACAGAGGTTGATTATGCACCAGGTGCAACCTGAGTCAATTAAGTTGTTTAAGTCCATTTGGGCTCCTGTTTTGGGTACTACGATTTTCCCGGAAATGGTAAAAGGTGGGATGGGTTGTCTCACCATTGGGTCGTCTTCCCCTTCGTCATCACTGTAATCAGGAGTCACTCTGGTAGAGTTTTCTGGCACAGAATGAGGCTTTCTCTTTGGCTTTGCTGTGGCGGCAGGTGCACTCTTGGCTTGGGGAAATGGGACCGGACACTCAGCTGCTCAGTGCCCTAGTTGGTCACACCTGAAACACTTGATCGGTGACCCGGCTGGCGCTCGAAAGGAACTGGTGGTTGCAGTAGCTGGGGGGCATCGGGCCACTTGTCGTCTCTCTTGGACCCGTCTTGGTCTGAACTCAGAGGTGGTAGTCTCCAGGTGGTGATCAAGGTCAATGTCCAAGGTTATAGTCATGCGGCACCATTCATGGAGCTGATTGGGAACTCCTCAGTAGGTGCATGCCTGGAACAAATCTCGATCTAGCCCTGCTCTGAAGTGGTGGATTAGCGAGCGCTACAGCCACGCTCTGAGCCTGCCAGCCACCTTCCAAAACTCACAGATGTAATCTTTAGCTGGTCTTCCTCTCTGCTTCAGGTCATGGAGATCTTTCTTGGCTTGCAGGGCATGAGACTCACCTTCAAACCTGGCTCTCAGCTCACCAATGAACAGATTGATGTCTCACAACTCTGGCGCCTGTTCATCATGTAGGGTGGTCACCCACTCGGCTGCTTCCCCCTCGAGGTTCGCTGCTACAGCATCACCCATCCTAGCCCCATCAGGGTAAGTACAAGCGTGGTGGTTCAGGTGAGCCCACACATGGTTCAGGAAGAAAGACAGCATCTCAGGGTCTCTATTAAATATGGGTTTGATAGGAGGTGGATCTATAGGCTGTGGTCCCCAGTATTGTATGCCCGGTCGCAGGTGTTGGAGTCATGGGGGAGCCACATCGTGAAGCCCTCTTGGCTGGGCTCCCAGGCTTGTAGGGCACCGATCTCTTTCAGGACTACACCAGTGCACAGGGCTTGACACTGAGACTAGCTGGGATAGTGGTGAAGCAGCACGAGCCATCGCAATGGGGCTTGGGCTTCGCTGGAGAGGAGGGAGCGTTGGAGAGCTTCTGCGTTCTCATCTGCTGGATATCAGATGGCAAGCAACCAGTTCTACTTGTCCCATCTCAAGTCAGTCGAACTTCTCTCTTAATTTCTCAACTGAGTGGCTGTGGATGGCAGTCAGGTACTTCCACTCCGAGTCATCCCAGCCAGCTTCACCTTTCTCAGCACAGGTGATCAAAGGCCGTAGGACGAAATCAGTGGGAACTCTGCCTCTGCAGCTTTAGGGGTGCTGAGAGGTAATCTCTGGCCAATCAAGTTCCCCTAGGGTCAAGGTTCCGCCCAGTTGCCCCTGGCCCTCCGACAAGAATAGGAGGCCCACTCTCTACCTGAGCGGTAGCCTGCGCTCCAGCGGCCGATGCCACACTAAGACTAGAGGACGCCTTTCCTCTCTTCTCAATCTCAGATTCTTCCCTGAGTCTTCATCGTCCTCCTACAGGTGTTAGGTAGGCGACTGGGGCTAAGGACCCGAATTATTAAAATTTTAGGAGTCTTGGTTTAACGTCATGGTTCCGATACATGAGACCAATTAAAGAAAAACTCCGAGGCTTGAGTTTTCCTCTAAGAACATGTTTATTGGTTACAAAGTATCGGCACAGACAAAAGTGAAAACAAGACTAAAGTGCCCTCCAAAAAGTAACAGTATTACAAAGTTAAACTTCCCACCCCATAGCCTATGCAATCAACTATGTTTCCCAACAGAATAGTTTGGCAGGCTTTCTAACATTAGGTTCAACCTCCCCCCCAGCCAAAGGAACAGAAATGACCTTGGTTCCCATGGGACAGAGAATTGTTTACACTAGTATAAAACTTCCCAATCCTCCCCCCAATCTTGTGGCAACCAAAAAGAGCAACATGGCTTCAGCCAGTTTTGTTGCAGAGTTGACACATGCTTCATTCTGCTATAAAATTTACTCAAAAGTCAGCTAGCCTTTCTCCATATCAGGTAAAAAATTGAGCATTTGAAATAAGAGAACAAGAGCAGAATTTTAAAAGTGCTTATATCTTATTGCTCTGTATGCCTGAACCTGAAAAAAAACCAAAATCCTGTCCAAGTTCCATATTCTATGGAAAGAAGATCATAAACCTAAAACCTAAGTAAATTATGCATGTTAAATAAATTTGCATGATTTTTTTCTATTGTCTCCTATATAATTTATGCTTTTTCTCTTGCTAATTCTTAGAACTTCTAAGTAAATTCCAGAACACTTTTTCTCCCATTCTGTTTTAGTAGACATTATTCATACTCAATTGACAATATGTTTGCAACAATGTGGCTTATGCCAAAATCCAGGAAGCCATGTCTGTAGCTTTTGTGCAATTCTATGGAATTATAGTACGTGTAAGAGATCTCAATCACTACAGAACTAACCTAGTGATATTACACATTACCCCTCAGAAATTCTGGAGATTTTATAAAATGAAACTCTTAAGGATATCCTGAAGCTCATTGGTCAGCAGTCAAATAGATAAAGAATGACTAAGTTACCTGTCTGTGGTCTCTAAAAGTTTCTGAACAATTAATTCAAAGGATGAGGATAAGCAGTAGGTTGCAGGCTCTTGGTCATCAGCCACATCAGCAGCTTCATAAGCAGCTTCTGCCAAACTAGAAAAAGCCTGAAAAATATTAAGTGTCAATAATTTAGAAGTTGACAATTTCAGGAAGCTTCCTATTTAGGTAAGCTACTGTTTTTAACCTAAGTAATTTATTTCCCAATGTTGACACCAACCTTTGCATCCTTCTTTAATATTTGCAGTAGTGGCAAATATCTATAGCTTGGGTATAGGATGAGGGTGAAGGTTCATTCTCCAAGCTTGTGGGTTGGTTTCCAAACATTTCATTACCAGGCTAGGTAACATCTTCAGCAGCATTTCAGGAATGTCTGTGTCAGTGCTATTCTGTTTATAAGGGCTTGAGGTGTGGGTGTGTCAAGTGAGGGTCTTGTGATGGGTCAGGTGTGAGTCATCAGAGAGAGGCTTGTGATAGGTCTTGTGATAGGGAGGTTACATCAGGTCAGGGTCATTGGAAGGGGAACTGCTCTCTCCCCCCACCCAGCAGTTCCCCTTCCAATGACCCTGACCTGATGTAACCTCCCCATCCTCTCTGGTGACTCACATCTCCCAATTCCACTATTTGATGAATTAATAAGAAATCAAACAACAGGTCTATCACCAAACATTTTTGTCTTAGTGCCAATGTTTTACCTGTAACTTTATACAGGTAGTCCTCAACTTACGTATGACCATTTGTGTAATGACCTTCTAAAGTTATGAAGGTGCTGAAAAAATTGACTTATGACTGTTGCAGTGTCCTTTGTGGTCATGTGATCAAAATTTGGGTGCTTGGCAACTGTCATGCATTTATGATAGTTGCAGCGTCCTGGGGTTACCTGATCACCATTTACGATCCTCCCAGGGGACTTCTGACAAACAAATTCAATAGGGGAATCTGGATTCACTTAATGATTGCAGTGATTTGCTTAACCACCATGGCAAAAAAGCTCATAAAAACATGTGCAACTTAACTACATTGCTTAGTGACAGAAATTCTGATCCCAATTGTCATAAGTCGAGGACTACCTGTACATTTGGAACAAGTGCAGATTCTAAACCATAAGCCTTTTTTCTAATTTATCCAACACTCAAACGTCTATTCAGAATAAGGATTCGGACTTACCCAGCAGACATTGGAGGCCACTCTTGGCTCTGCACTCAAGCCTTCAATTAGACACTGCAGCAATGGAGTGAGGTAAATATCATTTATGGCTGCTTCAGGTAGCAGCTCGCAAATCCGACCTACAGTCCACGCGGTTGTATCTCTGACTACTACGCTGGGATCCTTCATTAACTCTATAAGAGTAGGCATAGCCTAGGAGATAAATGGCCCATTAAGTCAATCCATTCAAGACATCTTATGTCTTAGATAATGTTCAAGACACTTTTCAAAACCCTTAGGTTTTCATGTCCCTTCAACCAAAAGGACTCAATTATTTATTTATTTATTTGATTTATATACTGCCCTTCTCCCGAAGTACTCAGGGCGGTGATCCCAAGCCAGGCAAGGTGTAAGGTATGTTATGTTCTGGGTTCAGACCCATGTATATTTGAAATGGAATCGATATGCTATTCTAGTACGAGTTACCCTAAAATACTGAATAATACAATATTGTGACTAAAATATATCACTTAAAGATATTCAAGTTCACTGGTTTGCCATGAAATATTCAACAAGCGAACTTGAACCAATTTAACAATGAAGTTGTCAGAATCCATTTATATTTCATTTCTAACTATCTCCCCCCTTCATGGATTACTGCCTTGTCGTGGCGAAGGGGCTTGCGTAATTCAATGAAGCTATGAGCTATGCCATGCAGGGCCACCCAAGACGGAAAGATCATAGCAGAGAGTTCTGAAAAAGGTGATCCAGTGGAGAAGGAAATGGCAACCCACTCCAGTATCTTTCCCATGAAAACCCTATGGACAGTACCAAAAGGCAAAATGATATGATGCTGGAAGATGAGCCCCTCAGGTCGGAAGGCATCCAATATGCTACTGGGGAAGAGCAGAGGGCTAGTACTAGTAGCGTCAGAAAGAATGAACCGACTGGGCCAAAGCCGAAAGGACGCTCAGCTGTGGATGTATCTGGTGGTGAAAGGAAAGTCCGATGCTGTAAAGATTTTTTCTCCATAGGAACCTGGAATGTAAGATCGTTGAATCAAGGAAAGCTTGGACGTGGTCAAACAAGAGATGACAAGACTGAACATCGACATCTTAGGAATCAGCAAACTAAAATGGACAGGAATGGGTGAATTGAATTCAGATGACCATCAGGTATACTACTGTGGGCAAGAATCCCTCAGAAGAAATGGAGTAGCCTTCATAGTCAATAAAAGAGTAGGAAAAGCAATACTGGGATACAATCCCCAAAGTGACAGAATGATCTCAGTTCGAATCCAAGGCAAACCATTGAATATCACAGTAGTCCAGGTCTATGCTCCAACCACCAGTGCTGAAGAGGATGAAATTGACCGGTTCTGTGAAGCCCTACAGCACCTTATAGAACTAACAACAAAAAATGATGTCCTTATCATCATGGGGGATTGGAATGCTAAAGTAGGAAGCCAAAAGATAACTGGAATAACAGGCAAGTTTGGCCTTGGAGTACAAAATGAAGCAGGGCACAGGCTGATAGAATTTTGTCAAGAGAATACGATGGTCATAGCAAACACTCATTTCCAACAACCCAAGCGACGGCTCTACACATGGACATCATCAGACGGTCAACAAAGAAATCAGATTGACTATGTGCTCTGCAGCCAAAGATGGAGAAGCTCTATACAGTCAGTAAAAAGAAGACCAGGAGCTGACTGTGGCTCAGATCATGAGCTTCTCATTGCAAAGTTTAGGCTTAAACTGAAGAAAGTAGGGAAAAGCACTAGGCCAGTCAGGTATGAATTAAATCATATCCCTGTTGAATATACAGTAGAGGTGACAAATAGATTTAAGGAATTAGATCTGATAGACAAGAGTGCCTGAAGAACTATGGACAGAGGTTCGCAACACTGTACAACAGGTAGCAACCAAAACCATCCCAAAGACAAAGAAATGCAAGAAAGCAAAATGGTTGTCTGAGGAAGCTTTGCAAATAGCTGAGGAAAGAAGGGAAGCGAAAGGCAAGAGAGAAAAAGAAAGATATGCCCAATTGAATGCAGAATTCCAGAGAATAGCTAGAAGAGATAAGAATGCCTTCTTAAATGAACAGTGCAAAGAAATAGAAGAAAACAATAGAATAGGGAGGACCAGAGATCTTTTCAAGAAAATTGGAGAGATGAAGGGAACGTTCAATGCAAAAATGGGCATGATAAAGGACCAAACTGGCAGGAACCTAACAGAGGCACAAGAGATTAAGAAGAGGTGGAAAAATTGCACAGAAAAATTATACAAGAATGAACTTAACGTCCCTGATAATCACGATGATGTGGTCAGTGACCTCAAGCCAGACATCCTAGAATGTGAAGTGAAGTGGGCCTTAGAAAAGCTGAGCAACAACAAAGCTAGTGGAGGTGATAGTATTCCAGCTGAGCTATTCAAAATCTTAAAAGACGATGCAGTAAAAGTGCTACACTCAATTTGCCAGCAAATTTGGAAAAATCAACAGTGGCCACAGGATTGGAAAAGATCAGTGTCAATATCCCATCCTGTAGATGACGAAGTAGCAATACTCACACCAGGAATGAGAGACGACCCACACAGGAAATGTGCTTTATTCAAAATACAGCAAACCAAGGCAGGAAAAAAGTCAGCGTTGGCTGCTCACTGCACTCAACGCTGTTTATATAGCTAACCGACACCACGCCCAACAAGCTAGCATCCGCCCACCCCCCTATATGTACACCACTCCTCCCCTTTTTTTCCCTTTTTGATCTGCTGTTCGTCGATGCACAGCATGCCCTGTCCCTCCAGGTACATACTCCTTGTCAACCCCACCCCGAAAGTCACCCCGCCCCACCATCCTACACCACGCTAGCTGTTCCCCACCTAAGGCTGTTCCCCTCGCGGCCCCAGGTCCTGGTCTCCCCCACAGCCCATTATTATCCCCTTAACCCCCAGCCAAAAGGCCCCAGCGGCAAGCCATGTGTAGGCAGGGAGTGGGTGTGAATCCCCCATGTCCAAAGCATCCATCCGTTGGCGGGAGAAGGAGGCCCGGAACAACAACCGTGTGCCGGTCTCCTTGCCGGTAAAACCCCCTGTGGGCATAACGATACCGGCTGACCCGGTCTCCTTGCCTGCAGGGCCGTTCTGCGCAGGCGCGACTTCTGTGGGCAGCCGAAAGTCCTTGCAGCAGCCGGTAACCCAGTCCGCAGGGTCCTTTTGCACAGGAGCGGTCTCTGAGGCCACACGGGAGAGCCAAGTAACAGGCAGACCGGCCTCCCGGCCTGCCAGACCTCTCCATGCCGGCGCGGTCTCTGGACATGCCCGAAGACGCTGGCAACCGTCCGGCGCAGGCGCAGTCTCTGGAGGTGCTCGAGGACGTCGGCAACTGTCTGGAGCAGCTTGGGAGCGCGTGGGTTGTCTGGGAGAGACAGCAGCTGCCGGGCCGCTCCCTCGGCCATTGGAGCTGCTTGTCGGGTAGCTGGGAGGGGTGTGTGTGCCGAAGGGGACCCACAGGTGTGGCACACCACCTCTCGCTGAACGTTGGGCCCGCAGGGCTCGACAATCAGTTTACATTCCAATTCCAAAGAAAGGCAGTGCCAAAGAATGTTCAAACTATCGCACCATTGCATTCATTTCTCATGCTAGTAAAGTTATGCTTAAAATCCTACAAGCTAGACTCCAGCAGTATGTGGATCGAGAACTACCAGAAGTACAGGCAGGATTTCGAAGAAGCAGAGGAACTAGAGATCAAATTGCCAACATACGCTGGATCATGGAGACAGCTAGAGAGTTCCAGAAAAACATCTACTTCTGCTTCATTGACTATGCTAAAGCCTTTGATTGTGTGGATCATAACAAACTCTGGCAAATTCTTAAAGAGATGGGCGTACCAGACCATCTTATTTGTCTCTTGAGAAACCTATATGTGGGCCAAGAAGCAACAGTGAGAACTGGACACGGAACCACTGATTGGTTCAAAATTGGGAAAGGAGTCCGGCAAGGCTGTATATTGTCACCCTGCCTATTTAACTTATATGCAGAGCACATCATGAGAAAGGCAGGGCTAGATGAATCAAAAGTTGGAATTAAGATTGCCAGAAGAAATATCAACAACTTAAGATATGCAGATGATACCACTGTAATGACAGAAAGTGAAGAAGAACTAAAGAGCCTCTTGTTGCAGGTGAAGGAGAGTGGAAAAGTTGGGTTGAAACTTAACATTAAAAAAACCAAGATCATGGCATCCAGCCCTCTCAATTCCTGGCAAACAGATGGGGAAGAAATGGAGGTAGTGACAGATTTTATTTTCCTGGGCTCCAAGATCACTGCAGATGGGGACTGTAGCCAAGAAATTAAAAGACGCCTGCTCCTGGGGAGGAAAGCCATGGCAAATCTAGACAGCACACTAAAAAGCAGAGACATCACCCTGTCAACAAAAGTGCGTATAGTCAAGGCCATGGTGCTGGAGAAGACTCCTGTGAGTCCCTTGGACTGCAAGGCGATCAAACCGTTCAGTCCTAGAGGGATCAACCCTGACTGCTCTTTAGAAGGCCAGATCCTGAAGCTAAAACTCAAATACTTTGGCCACCTAATGAGAAGGAAAGACTCACTGGAGAAGAGCCTAATGCTGGGAAAGATTGAGGGCAAGAGAAGAAGGGGACGACAGAGAATGAGGTGGCTGGATGGAGTCACTGAAGCAGTAGGCGTGAGCTTAAATGGACTCCAGAAGATGGTAGAGGACAGGAAGGCCTGGAGGAACATTGTCCATAGGGTCGTGATGGGTCGGACATGACTTCACAGCTAACAACAACAAACTATCTCCTCTGAGCTAACCCCAAATCTCATCTCCCCCTGTATCTCTCCTCTCCCATGATGGGCTTACCACCTGGAGCTTGGCTGATCCCGAACTGACCGAATGAACTGTGGGGTGGGGTTTGCTTGGGGACGCTTTAAAAATATCAATCTGTGAGGGGATTCCTCAGATCCTGTCTATTATGCCTGCTATCTCCTATTTCTTAGTAAAAGTTCCCGCTTGGAAAATCTTGTCTCCAAGAGTCCTTCTTTCTTAAGATGTGGGCTGAAGTGGCTTCTGACATTAGACAGGATCTGCATTAAGAGTCAACCTGGAAGGAAGAACCTTACCGGGGGACTTTGCAAAAAATACAATGTCTAGCAACGAGGCAGGGAAAGAGGGAAGCCCCACGGAAAGGGAGCTTTCCCCCCAACCGAAATCCCACCAACTATCAGGAACTGAAGCGTCATATTCCTCTGGGGAAGAGGTGGTGGAGACACACGACCACAAACCACGGTGGTCGATGGGAGTTGGAAGGAAAAGTGAGTGAGAAAAGGCATTGAGGAAAGTGACCGAGACGGGGCAGCCACCAACCCAAATGGAAGCCAAGAGATGGAGAATTCCCTGCACGTCAGCGGGGAGGACGGGAGTTATGCACCACAGTCAAGACTGGATCCTAGTGAAAGCTATTGACCTGATGAAAAAAAACCCTTGGCTTTCTCTAAGGGGGAAGAAACCTGAGTCCCGCAGCCACACCAGCGCCTGGAGCTGCAGCTGGAGAGACAGTGGGGGGGGGGGGATCCAGAACCTGTAGCACCGGAGGCGTCTGCTGGAGCAGGAGCTACCACCAAAGCAGCACCCACCCCCTGCTGACCCGCATATGGGGATCAGGATGGGGGGCAATACTGCCAGTGGCAAAGGCACCGATCTAAAGACTCCCACCTTTGGAAGAGAAATTGAGGGGGGAGCCGCCACGCTTGGGTTTTTCCTAACTCAACTCCTCCATTATATGGAAGAATACAGACGGGACATCCCCAGAGACAAAGCCTGCATACACATCGTGCAATCCGCCCTGGATAGACCGGCCGCAGACTGAGTGGTGATCCTGAATGACTCCGATGCTCCAGAACTCAACAACTTCAACTGGTTCATGTCATCCTTGAGAAGGTGATTCGAGGACCCCTTGGCTGATCGTAAGGCCCGTGAGAGAATCAAAACGGTGAGGCAGGGCAGACGGCAAGTGGCTGAATATACACAAGAATTCCGGGCCATTGCCAACAAGCTCAACTGGCCGGAAGACATCCTCCTTAGCCATTTCAAAGATGGGCTAAACTACGACCTGTATGATGCTTGCTTGCCTCGAGGAGACCCACACCACCTCGATGACTGGTATGTCCTGGCAGAGGAGGCGGAGATAGACCTACTGAAGAGGCACCGCCGAGGAAGACCATGGGGCCGCCCGCCTCCCGAGCAGATGCACGAGCCAGCGAAACCACCACCTACGGCTAAGAAATCGACAGGCTGTTTCAAATGCAGGAGAGAGGGCCACCGTGCCGCAGAATGCCGCTCAAAAGCCCCTCAGCACAAATCAGACCCATCACCGGCCAGGAAATCAGGGAAGTCCCCAGCCAAACCAAAAGAGCCTGCCATGAGGGGGATAGAGGCTGTAGAGTCCCCTACCCCTGCCAAGGAATAGGAGAGAACTCCGGCCTACACCGCAGGGGCAGTGGACACCTCAGAGGACAGCTTGGAGGGCGAACCCCTGTTAAGTGGATCCATTCCACCCATCCTCAAGACAGTGACTATATTAGCTCCCTCCATGCCCGAAGCTGTCAAGGTGAAAGCCTTAATAGACTCTGGCTGCACCCGCTGCCTCATTAGCCCGACGCTAGTGGGGAATTTGGGCATTCCGATGAGGAGACTAAAGTAACCAATCTCATTTGGCCAGTCAGATGGGTCCATAGCAGGGGGGGTACCAGCTACCCTAGCCACCTTACCAGTCCACCTGTCCCTGGGGAACCATGAGGAAGATATAACGTTTGTAGTGACCCCAGGCATGGAATGATTTTAGGGCTGGAATGGTTAAAGAAATGGAACCCCTGGGTAAATTGGAGGACAGCAGAACTCAAATTCCTGGAGGGTGATCATGTGAGCCTAAAACCCCAAAGGCTCCCACAAACCCTAGGAGCGGAGAAAGCATCAGTGGCAGAAGAGAAGGAGTTACCAGAAATACCAGAAGAATACCAGGACCTTGCTGAAGTTTTCAGTGAGGAACGGGCAGATGACCTCCCTCCTCACTGACCCACGAACTGTGCCATAGAAATCAAACCCAGGGCAAAACTCCCGAAGCCCAGGCTGTACTCCATGAGCCCTAAAGAGATGGAGGAGATGGAAAGATTCATAAATAAAAACTTAGGGGATTTATTGAACCTGCCAAAAGTGGCTGCTCCGGTCCTATTTAGGGAGAAGGACAGCACTATGCATTTGTGCGTAGATTACGGCACACTGAATGCAATTAGTGAAAATAATCTGTATCCCCTACCCCTCATGAATACAGTTGCAAGAAAAAGTATGTGAACCCTTTGGGATTACATGGAGTTTTGCATGAATTGGCCATAAAATGCGCTCTAAACATCATGTAAGTCACAACAATAGAAAAACACAAGTCTGCTTAAAATAATACTCCAAAAATGGGCTGGACAAAATTATTGGCACCCTTAATATTTGGTTGTACACCCTTTGGAAAAAATAACTGAAATCAGTCGCTTCCTATAACCATCAATAAGCTTCTTACACCTCTCACCCAGAATTTTGGACCACTCTTCCTTTGCAAACTGCTCCAGGTCTCTCTTATTGGAAGGGCGCCTTTTCCCAACAGCAATTTTAAGATCTCTCCACAGGTGTTCAATGGGATTCAGATCTGGACTCATTGCTGGCCACTTCAGAACTCTCCAGCGCTTTCTTGCCATCCATTTCTGGGTGCTTTTTGACGTATGTTTGGGGTCATTGTCCTGCTGGAAGACCCAAGATCTCGGACGCAAACCCAGCTTTCTGACACTGCGCTCTACAGTGTGACCCAAAATCCTTTGGTAATCCTCAGATTTCATGATGCCTTGCACACATTCAAGGCACCCAGTGCCAGAGGCAGCAAAACAACCCCAAAACATCATTGAACCTCTACCATATTTCACTGTAGGTACTGTGTTCTTTTCTTTGTAGGCCTCATTTCATTTTCGGTAAACAGTAGAATGATGTGCTTTACCAAAAAGCTCTATCTTGGTCTCATCTGTCCACAAGACGTTTTCCCAGAAGGATTTTGGCTTACTCAAGTACATTTTGGCAAACTGTAATCTTGCTTTTTTAAGTCCCTGTGTCAGCAGTGGGGTCCTCCTGGGTCTCCTGCCATAGCGTTTCATTTCATTTAAATGTTGACGGATAGTTTGCGCTGACACCGATGCTTCCTGAGCCTGCAGGACAGCTTGCATTCCTTTGGAACTTGTTTGGGGCTGCTTATCCATCATCCGGACTATCCTGTGTTGCAACCTTTCATCAATTTTTCTCTTTCGTCCACGACCAGGGAGATTAGCTACAGTGCCATGGGTTGCAAACTTCTTGATAATGTTGCGCACTGTGGACAAAGGCAAATCTAGATCTCTGGAGATGGACTTGTAACCTTGAGATTGTTGATATTTGTCCACAATTTTGGTTCTCAAGTCCTCACACAGTTTTCTTCTCCTCTTTCTGTTGTCCATGCTTAGTGTGGCACACACAGACACACAATGCAAAGACTAAGTGAACTTCTCTCCTTTTTATCTGCTTTCAGGTGTGATTTTTATATTGCCCACACCTGTTACTTGCCCCAGGTGAGTTTAAAGGAGCATCACATACTTGAAACAATCTTGTTTATCCACAATTTTGAAAGGGTGCCAATAATTTTGTCCAGCCCATTTTTGGAGTTTTGTTTGACATTATGTCCAATTTGCTTTTTTTCCTCTCTTTTTTTGTTGTGTTCCAATACACACAAAGGGAATAAACCTGTGTATAGCAAAACATGTGTTCCTGCAATACTTTTCTGTGAGAAATACTTGATTTTCTGGAAAAATTTCTGGGGTGCCAACAATTTCGGCCATGACTGTATATGCAAAATTATTGAAATGTGAATTCCACCAGGAAAGAATAGACTACCTGGGGTATCGAAATAGACCCCGAGAAAGTCAGGGCAGTATTAGAATGGGCACCACCCCACACAAGGAAGCAGTTGCAAAGTTTCCTGGGTTTTGCAAACTTCTACCGCCAATTCATACCTTCATTTGCCCAAATAGCCCTGCCCCTCATTAACTTGTTGAAAACGGGGGGGGGGGGGGGGGGGGGGGG